>QRFJ01000044.1:2110007-2371593 GCA_006176705.1 Cocos nucifera
GGCTAGAGGCAATGCAGTCAGAAATCGACTCGATGCACTCAAACCAAGTCTGGACCTTGGTAGATCCACCAGAAGGTATAGTACCTATTGGGTGTAAATGGATCTTCAAGAGAAAGATTGGTGCAGATGGGAATGTGGAGACATTCAAGGCTAGACTGGTGGCAAAAGGTTATAGTCAACGTGAAGGCATTGACTATCAGGATACCTTTTCCCAGTAGCTATGCTAAAATCCATCCGCACATTGCTTGCCGTTGCAGCCTATTTCGATTATGAAATATGGCAAATGGACGTGAAAATGGCATTCCTAAATGGATATCTTGAGGAAGATATCTATATGGAACAGCCGCTAGGTTTCACATCCAGTGATACTGATCACAAGGTTTGCAAGCTGCAAAGGTCCATATATGGACTTAAGCAAGCATCTCGGAGCTGGAACACTCGTTTCAATGATGTGATCAAAAAGTTTGGTTTCATCAAAATCGAAGAGGAACCATGTATTTTCAAAAGGATCAGTGGGAGCGCTGTTGTCTTCCTCCTTATTGGGAATGATATTCCCATGTTGACATCAGTCAAGATGTGGTTGTCCAAGGAATTCTCCATGAAAGACCTAGGTGAAGCATCCTTTATTCTAGGAATTAAGGTCTATAGGGATAGACCGAATAGGATGCTAGGACTTTCACAGAAGATGTACATAGAGGAAGTACTAAAGAGGTTTAGTATGGAAAACTCTAAGAGGGGATTAATACCCTTCAGACATGGTATTCATCTTTCCAAGAAGATGTGCCCCAGCACACCTGAGGAAATAGAACGCATGAGCAAGATCCCTTATGCTTCTGCAATAGGGAGCCTCATGTATGCCATGCTATGTACACGACCTGATATAGCCCATGCTGTGAGTGTCACAAGCAGATATCAGTCAAATCCAGGTGAAGAACACTGGACTTCTGTGAAATGTATCCTTAAGTACTTGAGAAGAACTAAGGATATGATGTTGGTCTTTGGTAATGGAGAACTCCAAGTTCAGGGATACACAGACTCGGATTTCATGTCCGATATAGATGATCGAAAGTCGACATCTGGAAGTCTGTTTGTGTGCAATGGTGGAGCTGTCAGCTGGAAGAGTTCCAAGCAAACTGTGATAGCAGATTCCACCATGGAAGCAGAATATATAGCTGCATCAGAGGCTGCAAAGGAAGCATTCTGGTACAAGAAGTTTGCTGCAAAAATTGGAGTAATGCCATCAGATGCCATTCCTCTTTACTGCGACAACAATGGCGCCATAGCCCTTGCTAAGGAGCCGAGGTCTCACCAGAAGTCCAAGCACATTGAGCGGCGATATCATCTCATCCGCGATTACCTTGAGAAAGGTTACGTCGAGGTCAAGAGAGTCAACTCCGCAGATAATGTGGCAGACCCACTTACAAAGCCGTTGGGCCAATAGAAGATCGAAGCCCACCTTGAGAAGATGGGACTTAGACTTGTAGCCAATTGGCTTTAGGACAAGTGGGAGATTGTTAGATATATGTGCCCTAGAAGCCAGAATTGGCTGACACTTGTAATACACTTCTAGGGGCAAAATTATAATTTTGACTATAATTAATAAAATGGGTTATTTTCTATCACATATGTGTATTTAGTGTCTGTGATACATCCTTTGAGTTAATGGTAATGATAATTCATATTTTCAAGAGTTGAAAATTTAAGACATGAATAATCATTATTAACTCATAAAATGCTCCCGACCATAGGATCATCACGAGGATGGTGATTGATCCGGAAGGTTGGTGTACAATCGCTTCTCTTTAGTAGATGAGTCTTGAGTCTACGGTGTGGAGACACCGGAGCGAGAGTATAGGTACTCGTTAGAGAACGAGGGCACTGAGCGTGACCACCTCGAGTAGTCATTAGGAAGTCTACCTTCTCGTCAATGACTGACTCGATGCTGCAGTAGTGTGTCTGGTTCTTTGACCTGAGGTGCATCGGCAGTTCACCTTGAGGGTGTTATAGTTTGACTACACCATTACTCGGTCTCCTAGCCATATGGAACCCTGAGGTGTATGTTGGCTATAGCATGTTCATTGTAGGAACTGGATTGCATCAAGATGGGAATCTATCTACCTCGGTGGTAGAGGAGCAGCCCTATGATGATCATGAGAATCAAGTCCAGAAGCCCATGGCCATGGTAGAGTGAAATAATAGAAAGAGTTTCTATTTAGATTTTCACATTGGACTTGAATCGAATGATTACATCATATGACAGAGAACTAGGGTTTGACGAGTTCACCTTAACCCTAATCTGATCGGGGCTCAAGATAGAAGAACTTAATCACACAGGTAGCTGCACCAAGAGGTTCGCATTCAGCTCTGATGGGTTGCCACCATATACTGCTAGGTGTCACTGGTGGATTTTGGGAGCAATTAGAATGATTTAGATGATCGATCATTCTAGCTGTTCGAATCAGAAGAGTTCTGATCCATCGAAAGGAGTTTCGATGATGTCGATGATAGAGATCATGACATATCCCATTACCATACAGAACTGAACCTAACTGGGTCACACAAACAAGGGTTTGAATCTGGTGATCATCAATTGAACTGATCTAGTTCAATTGATCTGAATGAGATTCAATTAGGTTCAAGGAAAATCGTGCTAGCACTCGATTGAACCTAACGTTCTTCTTTTACTATCATAAATAAGTTGTCCTGACTGAGCCAAAGGAGTTTGTGCTCAATCAGAGGCCTTCATATGGTCTGACTGGAGGTTGTCCAAGTCAGAAAAGGTTGTCTTATTTTGTAAGACATTACCTGCCATTTTTGGTCACCTACCATTTTTGTCCTTTGACTTTGGTCAAAAGTTGACCTTTGACTGGTCAAATGTTGACCATTGACACTTTGACTTTTGACCACGTGTCATGCACCTATTGGAGAGCTGGTGGGGGCCTATGTCCCCCTACCAGAACCTGGCAAGGAGGAGGGTGCACGCCACCCTAGGCGTGAGCCCAAGTTGGAGGCGCCTAGGAGTCCTTGTTGGACAAGGACTCCATCTCCCTTTTTGGATTCCAATTAGAGTTCTACTAAGAATCCAGTTTGACTGGTCTTAGGCGCCCTCTAAGGAGGAATCCAGGGGTCTCTATTCCCACCAATCAGATTTAGATCTGATTTCACAAAGGGTTGTGATTGGTTGGAGGAAGAGGAGTTGGATCACGCTTAGTCTATAAATAAGACCCTGCGCCCAACTCAGATTTCAATGAGATGCAATTAGAGAGAGATTTCCCATGCCCCAAGGCTGCCTCTCTCCTCTTCCTCCATGCCTAAACTTCTCCTCCTTCTCCTCTCCACGTCCAAAAGAGTTTTGGATTTAGGTTGGTGCGTTCCAGATCAAAAGAAAGGCGATCAAAAGAAGAAGGCTGCACTGCTGCAAAGGATGACTGCTGATCTTCAAAAGAAGTTTTGAAGATCCTCCAGATCAGATCCAGATCTGATTTTTGGAGGCGTGATAGAGAAGAAGAGGATCTCCAGATCCAACCCGAGTGGATACTGGTAGAGGCCAGGCGCTTGCGTGGCTAGATCCAGAACCTTCCGCTGCAATCAGGATCATCTCCAGGGTAATAGGATTACCCAAATCAGGTAAATTAAATTTGATTTAATTTATCTTATTTATTTTATTAAAATAATAAGAATCAGATCTGAAACATATCAAGATCTGATTGGAATCAAGAGAATAATTTTTGAAATATATCTCTTGATCTGATCAGATCTGGACGAACCTGAACTGGAAAATCAGGATTTCCCTTCAATAACCACTACAGGCTATCGCAGGCCGATGTGATTGTCATTTCAAGTCATCTATATCCGAGGTGTTGAGTTCGATCTAGTAATCGAAAAATTGATTTTGATAAATACAAAATGTTTGAGTATATATTTTGGTCTAATAAGTTGTTGAAGTTAATATTGAGATTGTTTCAAAAAATTAAGTTCACTCTCAGGAAGTCTCTTGTGAATGCTAAATTAAGGAGCTAAAGAAAGTAGATTGAAGAAGCCATATCATGAAAATCAAGTGAAAGAAGTTAAGAGCCGACTCCAAGCTTCAAAAAATTAACTCTAACACACAACTTTGCGAGTTGTACTAGGCATGCTTTATACTCAAACTGAATCACTCTTAAGATAAGATGGAATCAGCTTTGATACATTTACATTAGTTGCATTATTTGTTTATACTCAAAGTTTTGTCATCATCAAAAAGAGGAAGATTGTTAACCAAGAATTAATTATGATGAATATAAAATATTTGAGCATATATTTTGGTACTAATGAGTTGTTGAAGTTCATATTGAGATTGTTTTAGAAAACTAAATTTACTCTTAGGAAGTCTCTTGTGAATGTCGAATTAAAGAGCCAAAGAAAGCAAATTGAAGAAGCCACATCATAAAAAATCAAATGAAAAAAGTCAAAGACTAATTCCAAGCTTCAAAGACTTGACTTTGGCATGCAACCTTCAAATGGCATTATCTATGAGTCAATCCCTGCTTTTGCTGAGTCGACTCTCTTAGGTAGATAAAGAGTTGAATTTTTTAGTTTGACCTGGAGTCAACCCATACTTGGTCTCGAGTTGACCCGAACAGCTCCGAACTGACTCATAATAGCTGAGTCAATTCTCTCAAGAAAGATAGAGGCATATTTCTCAAATCTGGCCTTAAGTTGACCCTTACTTTTGTCGAGCTAACTCATAGTCATCTCAAGTCAACCTCTACTTGATCCAAGTTAACCTAACTACGAATGACAGCTCCAATGGCTAGTTTTGTAGAAGTTTAAGAATTATGTAGAATGGCTAAAAGAGCTAATTTTTTGTCTCCAATTGCTAGAAATGGATTTTTGGATGTTCTAAGAGGTTTTAAAGGCAAACAAACAAGAAGTAGGGTCAAGAGAGAGACAAACAAAGAGAAAACTCAAAAAGCATTAAATGAGCATTTAAAAAAAAGTTACAACCATCCAACCATCTAATTCTTAAAGCATTCAAGTATTTTTTAGAGAAAGAATAGTGCATTAATTAGTTGTCAAGCTTCCTTAGCACAATCTTCAAGAGCTTCATCGACATGCTTTTGCTCTTTTAGGAGCTTTTTCTTTACCTTATATTGTATTCTAATTTCTTATTGTAAACAAGTCTCAATTGGGATTGAAACTTGGGGATAGGCCCATACAACCCTTGAATTGAAGTATGGTTGTTTTGTAAGCCTAGAAGTGGCTTAAGGGAGTGGTTTTGATTGGATTTCATTAAGAAAATCAATCGAATTTTGATTGTAAGTCCAAAAAAATAATCAAATTATAATCTAAGAATGATTATAGTGAAATTCCTAATGGTGTTTTTGGGAGTGGAAGTAAGTACTGAGTTTGGAACTAAACCACTATAGAAATTTTGTGTTTGCTTATGCCTTGTCTCTTCTCTTTATTGCCTATTGTTTGCATCTTCATACTTCTATTTATTTTGCATAGCTCTCACTACACATTAGTTCACTTAGTTTAATTTTTATGCACAATAAATTTTAAATTTTTAAAAAATCTAGTTCACCCCCTCTTTTGAGTTGTCTATCTGGACAACATGCTTGGTCATGTCAATTGGTTCACTTTGGACACTATCGAGGTCAACCAAAATGTTCCATGCATCATTAAGCATATAATGGAAAGGTATCTACCCTATCTTCATGTATGGGCACCCATCAATCTCTCATGAATACCCTTTACAAAATCTATGTATCTCTTCAGTTAGCACCAACAATTTATTAATCATAGAAGAGCTTTCTTCTACCTCTTTGGCTCCTATAGAATTGGGGAGCTCTTCCTTCAGGCCTTCTTACTAGACCTGGCATGAGCCCTCTATATGTAACAATGGAAATTGATTAGTTTGTTGCATGAGAATACTAATAAATGAAGACATAGAAGCTAATATACAAAAAGATCATACCAAGGAGTTCTTAAAACATGTCATATTAATCATACACAGATAGAAGCTAATATATACCAAAATAATTCTCCTTGTTCATTCATTAAAGGTTCTCTTATGTCAATAAACAAACAAATGCATCATTAAACTATAAATCTAGCTTGAAAGATTAGTGAGCCTAATAAACAAATGAATGCATCATTAAACCCGCAACTGATGCTGAGCACAAATAGATGAAATAGCATAGCTCAAGTTCCAAAATGCATAATGTAGAAATCACAACAACAATTTTGACTTGCACTTTGAAATTAGCCCTAAAGAGTGTCAGCTATTTTACCACTCATCTTATTAAACTTATCACCAATATAAGAACCTATAAATAAAATAAAAATATCATCCAAATTTTGATAAGTATATCAACCGATAGAAAATATAATTAACATGAATATAAAATCAACTTAATAGCCATGTCCAATATCATCAAATCTAAAACAACATATCATGTCAACTGTAAAAACAAGGTCATGCTCATACTTAATGTTGGAAAAATTAGCTTTTAATACAAGAACTGCAGAAAGATGAATATATATGAAGGCTTTTATACATAGACAAATATGTCATTCGGTGTTTTAAATCAAAAGATCTAATTCAAGAATATATTTCATGTGCAGTCCTTCAATTAGTGGTAAGTGAAAATACATAATTGGTAAAACATATAACAAAGATAAACCTCTTGTACATATATAAATAAGTATGTCACTCATAGTATGAATAAGTAAGCAACAATTCATAAAAAAAAAATTTTAATATTGCATGGCATTAACTTGGTTTTTTAGTCTTGATCTGAACAAGCAACAATTAATTAAAAAAAAATATTTTACCATTACATAAAAAATTCTTCTTAAATGATTTTTTTTATATCAAATAAATAATTTATTATCATTCAAACATACCCATTTAAAACACATAAATTAGAAAATTACTTTCAGACTACTAAACCATAATGGATTAAGAGAGGAAGAGGGGTATCTTCTGGCAAGTATGATGAAGGCTGCTTCTGGTAAGAGGGATGGCTCCTGGTGATGTTGAAGAAGAAGGGTTTTGGTTGTTTCCTTTGGGTGAGAGAGAGAATGAGGGATGGCCTATGAGAGGGTTGGAGAGAGAGGATCTGAGGGTTCTCTTTTCACCAAGATAGAGGTTGGATTCCAATGAGTAGTCAAGAGGGAGGGTTTAATATTTGGGGGATTTCTTCTAGCCGAGAGAGAGAGAGAGAGAGAGAGAGAGAGAGAGAGAGAGAGAGAGAGAGAGATGATGGAGAGAGGATGGATTTCGATGGTAGCCAAAGAAAGTTTGCAGATTGTGCTCTTTTTGAAGAGAGAGAGAGAGAAGGTCTGAGTTTCCCACAAAGAGGATGATCTATATATCAGTGGCTAAGAGGAAGGGTTGTTCCTTTAAGAAGAGAGAGAGATAGAGAGATTTTTGGGATTCCTTTCATCGAGAAAGAGAGAAGCCAATGGGTTCCAGGTGAGAGAAGATGTATGAGGATTCAATGGAGAGGAGGCTTCAATTCAAGTTTGATGAATAGAAGGGTCTTCAATAGCAAGCACTATAATCTCAGAGAGGGAGGTGGAGATGGTGGTTTGCAAGAAGTGACTGAGAGATGGGGGCATATGATCTCCCATAAAAATGTGTTATTATATATATATATAATATATATATAATATATATATATATATTATATATATATATATATATTATATATATATGTATGTTATGTAATGTATGATGTATGTATGTATGTTGTTTTTTCTTTCTTCCAAAAGATAACATTATGTTAAACTAGAAAGTGGACATTCTAGGTTCATTCATATATACTATATACTATATGTGTGTGTGTGTGTGTGTGTGTGTTGTTGTGTGTGTGTATGTATGTATGTATGTATTATTTTTTCTTTCTTCCAAATAGATAACATTAATGTTAAACTAGAAAGTGGACATTCTAGGATTCATTCATATCAGACGGTCCAAGATTTGACTAAATTTTGTTGTAGATCCATTTGAAAGGAGTCCGATTCATATCTCCCTTTCTCTGTCTAAATATGTGTGTGTGTGTGTGTGTGTGCATGTATGTATGTATGTATGTATTTTTCCTTCTTCCAAATAGATAAGATTAATGTTAAACTAGAAAGTGGACATTCTAGGATTCATTCATATGAGACGGTCCAAGATTCGACTAAATTTTGTTGTAGATCCATTTGAAAAAAAGAAAAGCTATATTAGAGGGGAAGGTAGCAAAGAAAAAAAAAAGAGAAAGAGCAACCGATATTTGTTATGAATATGAAAGATCAGGTCACTTTAGAGCCGATTGCCCCTTACTCAAGAAAAATTCAAAGAAATTCAAAAAGAAGGCCATGATAGCCACCTGGATCAATGATGAGGATTCAAGCTCTAAGGAAGAGGAAGCAACAAAGAAAGAATATGCCAATTTCTACTTGATCATGGCACGTGAGGATGAGGTAAATAAAAATACTTTAAATGATTTTACTTTTGAAGAATTATATGATGATCTTTATGAATTACTTGATGACTTCAAAAAGTTCTCTTATAAAAATAAAAAACTTAAAAAGTTAAATCAATCATCGATTAAAGAGAAAGAAAACTTTCAAAAAGAAAAAAAATATTTTGAAAAAATAAAATGATTGAACGAAAAGAATAAAAATTTACAAAAAGAAGTTGATAGACTAAATCCTATAGTAGATAAATCTACTTTAAGTTCACAAAATTTACAAATGCTTTTAGAAAAATAAAAAATGATGTTCAACAAAGCTAGTTTAGGATTTAATACTTCTTCAAAATTAAAATTTTTGAAAAATATATTTGTGAAATCCATACTAAAGAGAAATTATATTAGTTGTTTCAAATACAATAAAGTAGGATATAAATTCATTGATTGTAATAAAGTTAAGTCTGATAATGTTAAAGTTAAGTAAATATGGGTTTTAAAAGGAACCATACTAACTAACCGTAGGTGACCCAAGTTAGCTTTGATATCTAAAAAGACTTGATGATTATTTTTGTAGGTGTGCTTGGCATCTCTTAGGTCAACAAAAAAGTGATATTTTGACAGCAGATGTTTAAGGTACATAATGGGAGATAAATATTAGTTTATCTTTTTTAAAGCTAAAGATGGAGGAATTATAACTTTTAGAGACAATGATAAAGCAAAAATAATTGGTGTCAATAACATCAAGATCACTTTGACCATTTTTATTGAAAATATTTTGCTTGTTGATGGTTTAATGCATGATCTTCTTAGCATAAGTCAATTGTGTGACAAAGGTTTTGATATTTCATTTAAATTATCTCATTGAATAATTAGTTCCAATGACAATGGAATCAAGTTCATAGAAAAGAGATATGAAAATATTTACTTGGTGGATCTTAGTAAGGATAACATTGAGTGTCTAGTTGCTATTAATACCAAAGTTAATGAACTTTGTTGGATTTGGTATAGTAGATTAGGACATGCAAGCATGAATTCCATTACAAGATTAATTGGATTCGATTAGAGACTTGCCAAAACTTAATTTTGAAAAGAACAAAATTTGTAATGCATGTCAATTAGATAAGCAAATTAGATCTTCATTTAAACCTAAAATTACTGTTTTAACTACTAGGCCATTAAAACTTTTGTATATGGATTTATTTGGGCCTATCAAGACTATAAGTCTTGGTGGCAAACATTTTGGATTTATTATTATCGATGATTTTTCTCGATATACATGAATTCTATTTCTCGCACATAAAGATGAGGTTTTTGAAATATTTGTAAAAAAATCACTAGTAAAAAAGGTTATAATGTTTTGAAAATTAGAAGTGACCATGGAATAGAATTTGAAATCAATCTTTTAAAATATTTTATTTTAAAAATAGAATTGACCATAATTTTTCAGCCTCTAGAAAAATCAGCAAAATGGGATAATAGAAAGAAAGAATAGGACTTTGCAAGAAATGACATGGACCATGCTTTGTGAAATCAACCTACTAAAATATTTTTGGACAGAAGCTATAAACAATGGTGCCATGTACTAAATCGAGTATTGATTAGACCTATTTTAAAGAAAACCCCAGGTTTTTAAAGGAAAGAAGCCAAATATTGCTTACTTTAAAGTTTTAATTATCATTATTTTATTTTAATAAATGGTCAAGATAAATTAAAAAATTTTGATGCTAAATTTGATAAATATATTTTTCTTTGTTATTCATCATCTAGTAAAGCATATAGAGTATTTAATAGAAGGACATTAGTTGTAGAAGAGTCTATTCATATTATTTTTCATGAGACTAACATTTTCAAATCAAGAAAAGTAGATATAATGATAATAAAGATAATCTTGAAAAGGAGATGAAAGAAATATCATTAGAAGATCCTCCTTCTCAAGATCAAGAAGATAAAAAGAAAGAACAAGTAGATGAGATTGAAGAGATGTAAGAACTTCCTTCTCTACTCAATAAGGTATATATGATTTACCAAAGGAATGGAGATATGCTCACAGTCATCCTAAAGAACTTATCATAGGTAATCCATCTCAAGGAATTATGACTAGAGCTTCAATTAGAGATACATTAAATCACTTTGCATTTGTTTCACACATTGAACCTAAAATTATTCTTGAAGCTAAAAAGGATGCTAATTGGATTATAGCTATCCCCGAACAATTAAATAAATTTGAAAAAATAAGATATGGAATTTAGTTAAAAGACCTAAAAACCATCCTGTAGTTGGTACTAAATGAATTTTTTGTAATAAACTAGATGAGTAAGATAATATAATTAAAAATAAAGCTAGATTGGTAGCATAACTTTATAATCAAAAGAAAGAAATTGATTTAGATGAAACCTTTGCACCAGTTGCTAGGCTTGAGACTATTAGATTGCTCTTAGCTTTTGCATGCTTCATGAAGTTTAATTTTTTCTCAATGGATGTGAAAAGTACTTTCTTACATGGATATATTATAGAGGAAGTTTATGTAGAATAACCTTTAGATTTTAAAAATCATAATTTTTTAAATTATATTTTAAAGTTAAATAAAGCTTTATATGGTTTAAAACAAGCACCAAGAGCATGGTATGATAAATTAAGTAAGTTTTTACTTGAAAATAATTTTAAAAGAGAAAATATAGATGCAACTATTTTTATTAAAAAAAATCAAATGATCTTTTAATTTTTTAAATATATGTTAATGACATAATATTTGATACTACTAATGAGCTTTTTTATGAAGATATTGCTAAGCTAATATAGAGAGAGTTCGAAATGAGTATGATAGGTGAATTAATTTTTTTCTCAAACTCCAAATCAAGCAATCAAATAAGAGGATCTACATAAACCAAAGTAAATATACAAAAAAAAATTAAAAAAAAATTGATATGGAGAATGTCAAAGGCATTAGCATCCCTATGAGCTCAAGATGTAAGCTTGATCAAGATTTAAGAAGTAGTGGATCCTAAGCTTTATAGAGGTATGATTAAATCACTTCTTTATTTAACTACTAATAGGCCCAATATTATATTTAGTGTTTGTATATATACTCGTTATCAATCTAATCCTAGAGAATCATATATAATGGATGTTAAAAAAAATTTAGATATTTAATTGATACTCAAAATGTTAGTCTATGGTATTTAAAATAATCTTCTTTAAATTTAATTAGTTACTTTGATGCCAATTTTGCCAAATGTAAATAGGATAGTGGTATTTATCAATTTTTAGAAGTTAATTTGATCACATGGTTTAGTAAGAAATAAAATTTAGAGGCATTGTCCATGGCAAAAGCTGAATATATTATAGCTAGAAGTTGTTTTGCTCAATTTTTATAGATCAAATAATAATTAGAAAATTATGGTATAACTTTATTGACCCCCCTAAGTGATTTTAATGATGATCAAATATTAAAGCAAATGACTAATAATATATTTTATTTTAAGTATTCTAATGTCAGAAGAAAGAGAACTTTTTGACCAAAATGAGAGTGACACAAAGCTCAATTCAAATGAAAATCAAATCTCCTTGATTGGTGCAAAAATTTCTCAAAATAGCTTTGAAGCAGTTTTCGAGACGTCTCAAACTTTTTTCGAGAGCTCTCATGAGGACTAGCAAGCCTAGATGAGCTTCTGGCATGATTTTGAGAGGTCTCAAATAAATCTCGAGAGCTCTCGATCTCAAAAGATAGAAACACAGTTTCTACGACCTGAGAGCGAGAGATCTTGAGTATTCTCGAGATGTCTCGTTGTTCCGACGAGAGCTCTCAGTCTCAGGCGAGTTAATTTTTTTAGAAAGCTATTTTTTTGAATGATTGAAGGTAAGAGCTCTCCTGATCAAACTGAGAGGCCTCGTAATCTGACGAGACGTCTCGAGATAAATCGAGAGGTCTCGAGACACAGCGACAGTCTTTTGATGAGACATTCTAGATCGGATTTTCTCAACTCCAATGGCTAGTTGCTGCTCTTCAATGGTCAAATTTTATTTTTTTTGAACTCCAATCATCACCAGAAGAGAGAGAATGCACCAGATATAAAAGAAAGAAGATGTATTTTTGAAAGACTTAAGAAGAAAAATGAGAGAAAGAAATGCACGTCCTATTTTTCAACTAATATACAATCTCCAATCTAACAGTTCTCTCAAGCATTAAAAAGCCCTCAAGTGCAATAACTCCAAGCATTCAAGGAGGCTTCCAACAAACTGCAACGATAATCTTTTTGCTCATTCAAAGGAGCATTCTTTGTTGTAAAATCTTTTTTTCTCCTTCCATGTACTTGATTTCAGCAAGGGCTGAAACTTGGGTTTTGGGATTTTTCTTTCCATTATTTATCTCGATTTGATTTGTCTGATCTTTGTAAGAATTATGGTTGGTGAACCTAAGAAAAAAACCAACTGAATTTTTGGATAGTGAGCCCAAAAAAACTATCCAACTGTAATCTTACGGGATTATAGTAAAATTTTCAAGAGTCTTACTTGGAGAGTGGACGTAGATGCTGGAAGTGCACCGAACCACTATAAAAATTTTTTATTTGTGTACGTGCTATTGCTTGTCTCTTTTATTTGCTCTCTCATCTGATTCACATAGGCTTCAAATATTTTTCACCATACATATCTGCTTTAAATTTTTGAAAATCTAATTCACCCCCTCTCTTGGGTTGTCTACTTGAGCAACAATTGATATCAGAGCCTTGATTTTCTACTAATTATTGATTTTATCAACTAGAGACAAAAATTATTTCAAACCAACTAGAAGGTTCACTTGCCGAAGGGCAATCCATAAATAGGTCATCTCTTTTCAATGGATCCAACTATACCTATTGAAAAACTCACATGCGCATTTTTATTCAAGCCCTCGACTATGACATATGGAGTGTCATTGTCAATGGCCCACACACACCTACAATCATTATCAATGGTACATTTTCTCCTAAGCCGAAGAAGGATTGGGATGAGATGGATAAAAAACTTGTCCAATTAAATGCCAAGATAATGAATGTACTCTACTGTGGCCTTGATGCAAATGAGTTTAACCAAATTTTTACTTGCAATTTAGCTAAGAAAATTTAGGATAGACTTGAGATTACACATGAAGAGATAAATCAAGTAAAAGAAACAAAGATTAATATGCTAGTTCACCAATATAAATTATTTAAAATTGATCCCACTGATCACTAGCATGTACACAAAATTCACTGATATTATAAATGATTTGAAAAGCTTAGAAAAAATTTACACTAACAGTGAATTGGTAAGAAAGATTCTCAGATCCCTGATGACATCCAGGAGGCAAAAGATCTAAACACTCTACCTCTAGAGGAGCTCATTGGATCCCTGATGACACATGAACTTGTTATGAGTCGGCACAATGAAGAGGATAAGAAGAAGAAGAAAACAATAATGTTGAAATCCATAGCAGCTGAAGAAGAAGATGATCTGTCCACCAATGAGGAGAATGATGAAGACATGGCTCTGGTAATAAAAAAATTCAAGAAATTTATGGGAAGAAGAAGATAAGGATTCAAGAAGAGGAGCTTTATTAGAGGAGAAGCCAGCAGAAAGAAAGAGAAAGAAAAAAAGAAGGATCAGTCCACCTGCTACGAATGCAAGAAGTCAGGGCTAAATGTCCTCAGTTGAAGAAAGGACCAAAAAGAATAAAAAAGAAAGCTATGTTAGCAACTTGGAGCGATAGCGATGAGTCAAGCTCGAAGGAAGAAAACCAAAATGAAGCAAACCTATGTTTTATAGCATAAGATGATGAGGTATCCTCCACTCTTAATTCAAATTTTACTTTTGATGAGCTTCAAGATGCTTTTTATGACTTGATGAAAGATTTCAAAAAGATTAGTATAAAAAATAAAAATCTTAAGAAAATGACTCAAACTCTTTTAAAAGAAAAGAAAGAGGTAATTAGTAACCACAACAAGTTAAAAGAAGAAAACAAAATCCTAAA
Source organism: Cocos nucifera (assembly GCA_006176705.1). Lineage (NCBI taxonomy): Eukaryota > Viridiplantae > Streptophyta > Magnoliopsida > Arecales > Arecaceae > Cocos > Cocos nucifera. Next base: position 2,124,438 of record QRFJ01000044.1, read on the forward strand.
GGATGAATTGGATAAATTAAAACCTTTAATTGATAAATTTACTTATAGTTTTAAAAATTATAAATAATTTTAAATAATCAAAGAGGAGTTTATGATAAAGCTAGACTAGGATATAAACGTAAAGACAAAACTAAGTTTCTGAAAAAAAATTTTACTGCACCCATATCAATCAATACTTCACATATCACTTGCTTTAAATGCAGAAAAGTAGGACATAAAGTATTTGAGTGTAATACTAGAAAATTTAGTAAAAAATAAATTAAAAAAAATTTGAATTCCAAAAGAAACCATGACCACTAACTCAAAAGGATCTAAGAAGACTTAGGTATCTAAAACTATCACTTGATTGTTTGTGTAAAAATGCCTTGCAGCCTAAGGATCCAAACAGAAGTGGTACTTAGATAGTGACTACTCAAGATATATGTCAGGTGATAAGGAGCAATTCATCATCCTAGAAAGAAAGGAAGAGGGAGTAGTCACCTTTGGCGATAATGGCAAAGGCAAAATAATTGGCTATGGTAAGATTCAGATTACTCCTTCCATCTTTATAGATAATATATTATTAGTTGATAATTTAAAATATAACTTGCTTAGTATTAGTCAACTATGTGATGGAGGTTTTAAAATTTTTTTTGAATCTTCTTTATGCAAAGTATCTAGTTCCTTGGATGATAGTTTAAAATTCATTGAATTTAGGCGTGGCAATATCTACATGATGAATTTTGATAAAATTACCATGAAGAGTGGCCAATGCCTAGTTGTAATGAATGCTAACGTCAAAGAAACTAGTTGGCTTTAGCACTGTAGGTTAGGTCATGCTAGCATACATACTTTATATAAACTGCTTAATAAAGACTTAGTTAAGGGGCTACCAAAATCAAATTTTAAAGTTGATCATGTTTGTGATGCTTGCCAATTTGAAAAACAAACTAGGAAGAGTTTTAAATCTAAAAATATGATTTCAACTTCTATGCCTCTTAAATTAATACATATGGATTTGTTTGGACTTACTAGGAGCACAAGCCTAGGAGGAAAGAAGTATGATTTTGTCATTATTGATGACTACTCTCATTTCACCTGAATTTTATTTTTAGCCCATAAAGATAAAGCATTTTTAATATTTTCAAAGTTTTATATGAAGATAACAAATGAAAAAAATTCAACTGTAGTATGTATCCATAGTGATCATGGCATAGAATTTGAAAATAAATATTTTGAAGAATTTTGCAATGAACATAGCATAGAACATAATTTTTTTATACCTAGAACCCCTTAACAAAATAGAATTATTGAAAAAAAAAATAAAATCTTAGTTGATATGGCCTGTACCATATTATGTAAAGAAAATCTATCCAAATACTTTTGGGCTGAAGCTATTAACATAGCATGTTACGTCCTAAATAGAGTTTCTATTTGCCCAATCCTAAAGAAAATCTCCTATGAGCTTTGGAAAGAAAAAAATCTAATATTAATTATTTTCATATTTTTGGTTGTAAATGTTTCATTCATAATAATGGTAAAGATAATCTAGATAAATTTGATGCTTAGGTAGATAAGGGTATCTTTCTTGGATATTCTATATCTAGCAAAGCATATAAAGTCTTCAACAAACACTTTTTGGTTGTTGAAAAATCAATACATATCATTTTTTATGAAGCTAACAATCAATCTTCAAGAAAAAAAAATATTTTTGATGATGACATAGGAATTCTCGAAGATGGAATGAAGGAGCAAAACTAAGGGACAACAACATTCATGACAAAGGTAAATCTACAATAATCATTGAACAAGATAAGAATGGTAAGAATGAAGCATCTAATGATCATAGAGATCTACCCAAGGAGTGGAGGTATGCACATAATCATCCAAGAGAATTAATTTTAGGTGATCCTTCTTAAGGGGTAAGAACTAGATCTTCTTTTAAAGATACAATTGATTATCTTGCATTTATTTCATAAATTGAACCTAAAAACATAGAAGAAGCTAAGAAAGACTCTAATTAGATGCTAGCCATGTAAAATGAACTAAACCAATTTGAAAGAAATAATGTATGGACTCTTATAAACAGACCCCTTGACCATCCTATAATTGACACAAAATGGGTATTTAGGAATAAATTAGATGAACATGATAATGTTATAAGAAATAAAGCTAGACTAGTTGCTAAGGGATATAATCAAGAAGAAGGGATTGACTTTGATGAAATATATGCTCGTGTAGCACGATTAAAGGCTATTAGATTGTTACTTGCTTTTGCTTGCTACATGAACTTTAAATTATTTCAAATGAATGTGAAAAGTGCCTTCTTGAATGATTATATTGCTAAAGAAGTATTTGTAGAACAACCATCTGGCTTTGAAAATTACTCACTTCCTAACCATGAGTATAAATTAAATAAAGCACTTTATGAACTTAAACAAGCACCAAGAGCATGGTATGAGAGATTGAGTAAATTTTTATTACAAAATAATTTTATTAGAGAAAGTGTAGACATCGCACTTTTTTTTGAAAAAAATAATGATCTTCTTATAGTTCAAATATATATGGATGACATTATATTCGGAGCTACTAATAAAATTCTCTATCAAGAGTTTGCAAAGTTGATGCAAGGTGAATTCAAAATGAGCATGATAGGAGAGCTGAACTTCTTTCTTGGACTACAAATCAAACAATCAAAGGAAAGTATTTTCATTAGCCAAACCAAGTACATCAAAAAAATGCTAAGAAAGTTTGGCATCAAAAATGAAAAAGAGATCGGTACACTAACGAGCCCCTCAAGCAAACTTGATAAAGATGAAAATAGTAAAATCGTAAATGAAAAGCTCTATAGAGGTATGATTGGATCCCTACTTTATTTAACTACAAGTAGACCTGATATATTATTTAGTGTTTGCATGTGTAGTAGATTTTAATCTAACTCTAAAAAATCTCATTTACTAGCTGACAAGAGAATTTTTAGATATTTAATCTACACACAGAACTTAGGACTTTGGTACTCAAAACAATCCTCCATTGAATTGATAGGATATACTGATGCAAACTATGGAAAATATAGAATTGATAAAAAGAGTATCGTGGCACCTGCCAATTTCTAGGGTTGAACTTAATTTCTTGGTATAGCAAGAAGCAAAACTCTATAGCACTGTCAACAATCGAGGTAGAATATATTACTATGGGGAGTTGCTGTGCTCAAATACTATGGATCAAGCAACAACTTGAAGATTTTGGAATTAAGCAAAATAAGGTACCTATTAGATGTGATAACACTAGTGCCATAAACTTGATAAAAAATTCTATTCAACATTCAAGAATCAAACACATTGAAATTAGACATTACTTCATAAGAGATCATAATCAAAATAATAACATTGAGCTAGAATTTATATCAACTGAAAATCAACTAGCTGATATTTTTACAAAACCACTAAATGAAGATAGATTCTCAAAAATTTGGGATGAATTTGGTATATATGATCTTCTATAAAAATATTTAATTTTGAATTTTTTGGATTGTTTTTTGTCTCACTCTATCATCCTAAACACCCCTAATTCAATCTTAAAAAATCGAGAAAAGTCGGCTTAAAATTTTCTTTTTTATTCTGATTTCTTTCCCCTGTGCTCGAGAAGTCTCAGCTTACTCACAAGACCTCTCGGCTAGGTTTCGAGACCTCTCGCATTAAATGTGAGAGCTCTCAAATTTCTCGAGACATCTCATCTTCAAGACGAGAGCTCTCTATTCTCGTGGGGCCCTTTTTTAATTGGACTTTCGAGAGGTCTCCTATTTCATTCGCTCATTTCGTTTTTCCAAGACCTCTCCTCCAAACTCTCCCAAACTCCCATCCTCTCCTCAAAACCTTCTGAATCACTTTTTCTTTGCCTATTCCATCCAAATCCGAGACTCCAATGGCTCCAAAGAAGAGAACCCTCACTGCATAAAGATCGTCCGTCACTCCTTCGATCGAAGTTAGGGCTAAGCGGCAGCGGGACATGGCCCAAGCATCTCCATCCACCACTTCTTCTCAAGCTCATCTCTTCATTGCCACAAGGACTATTCCAATGGACCGATGTGTCGACATTGAATATCTAGATAGGAAATATTTTCATATTGGATCGTGGATTAAGCAGCAAGGATGGGAGAAGCTGTGTCCTCGTGAGATAAATGTCTATCCGAACCTAATTAGAGAGTTCTTTACGAATATTAGTTTTGAGCATGGGTCAAAGATAGAGTATTTTGTTAGAGTACTCATCTCTTTGGACAAAAGAAAAATTGGGCAACTCCTGGAAGTACCTAGGTCAGGAGCAAGCAATCTAAATTTGATTGATAAAATTGAAGCTCTAAAATATATTTTAGAAAAAAAAATATTGATGAAAATCAACAATTGGTCTCACATCATCTCTCAGTAGAAATGAGATTACTACAACACTTTGTGAGCCACATAATTTTTCCAAAGGTAGGAAGATATGATTGGATTGGGAAGAAAAAACTGGTTGTTATGTTCTTTATGGTAACTGAAACACCCATGAGCTTTCCATCTCTAATGCTTCAATAGTTAAAGGATACAACCAACAAAAGCAAAGCCTGTCTGCCCTACGGGATGATCTTCACTCTAATTTTCAAGGATTTTTGCGTTGACCTAGAAGGTGAAGACTTTAAAAAGTTAACACACACCGACTACATAAATAAGAAAACTTTGAATAGAATAAAATTTATAAAAAAGAATGACAGATGGGTAAGGACAGATAAACATGTTGCTACTATAAATGAGCCCAAAGAGCACAAATCTCCACCTCCACCATCATCCTCTACTACTGGACCTTCATTCACTACACAGGGTCTCCGCATAGTCCATAAGGGCCTCCTAGTCATGCTCTCGCACCTCCCTCTGCTTTTGATCAAGAAAATTTAATTGAAAAGATGGTAGAGAAAGTAGTTCAAAAAGTATCTGAAAGGTTTATTGATCTTCTCTCCAGTATAAGGCATCAACTGTTGGTAGCATTGAAGAACAAAGAATATCCTTTGAAGATCAGACTAAAATGCTTAGCCAACAACTTAGTGGATTATCTCAAAGGCTTGAAATTTTGAAGGAGCAATGCGAGTCGTCAACTCAGATTGAATGTCTTCTATCCAAAACTGTCAGAATTGCACAGAGACTAGAGGAGAACATCACCATTCAGTGCACCATGGCTGAAGTCCTTATTTCATCACTATGGCAGATTATGGATTGACTTGGCAACCTTGGTTATCGGACTCCATCCTCACCATCTTCTAGACCTGCACCTCACTTATCCTCTGCTAGACCTAAATCTTCCTCTGAACCAATCATAGAGTTCCTCTCTGGTGAGGAATAGGTCTAGTTTCTCCTATATTTTTTGTTTGTTGCTAAGTATACTTTTGAGTATGTTGGTATAGATCCACTTTTTGTAACCAATATACATCTTTATCATTGTAATTGCAATCTCTTACAATGGAATCAATCTTTTTTATTATGTTCTTGCCTTCTTTGCTAAAAAGTCTGACTTTCTCAATTATGATTATCTCAATTTTATGATTTTGATGCTGATAAAAAGGAAAAGAAAAATTAAGAGAAAATGTATAAGGAAAAAATATGCAAATGTATAAACACAAAAAGAAAGAACATTATTTAATCCTATACAATTCAAAAGAGCATACATTAAGGAGGAGCTTTAGCATAGAAAAATTTTGCATACTCTCACAAAAAGAAAGAATATTATTTAATCCTATACAATTCAAAAGTGCATATATTAAGGGAGAGCTTTAGCATAAAAAATTTTGCATACTCTCACAAAAAGAAAAAACTTTATTTAATCCTATACAATTCAAAAGAGCATACATTAAGAGAGAGCTTTAGCACAAAAATTTTGCATACTCTCATTCATTAATTCATGATATACATATTGCTTACACTCTTTTTATGACTTTCTTGATGTTTTGTCACCATAAAAAAGGAGAAGATTGTTGATCCCCCTAAGTGATTTTGATGATGACCAAACATTAAAGCAAATGACTAGTAATATATTTTATTTTAAGTATTCTAATGTCAGAAGAAAGAGAGCTCTTTAACCAAAATGAGAGTGACACAAAGCTCAATTCAAATAAAAATTAAATCTTCTTGATTGGTGCAAAAATTTTTTAAAATAGCCTTAGAGTAGTTTTCGAAACGTCTCGAAATTTTTTTGAGAGCTCTCGTGAGGACCTGCACGTCCAAATGAGCTTCTAGTATGGTTTTGAGAGATCTCAAGTGAATCTCGAGAGCTCTCAATCTCAAAAGATAGGAACATAATTTCTGCATCCTGAGAGCAAGAGGTCCCACAGTATTCTTGAGAGGTCTCATGATTTCGACGAGAGCGCTCGTTCAAAATCGAGAGCTCTCGATCTCAAACGAGTCAATTTTTCTAGAAAGCTATTTTTTTGAGCGATTGAAGGTGAGAGCTCTCCTGATCAAATCGAGAGGTCTCATAATCTAACAAGACATCTCGAGATAAATCGAGAGGTCTCGAGATACGGTGACAGCCTTTTGACGGAGTATTTCAGATCAAATTTTCTTAACTCCAATGGCTTGTTGCTGCTCTCCAACGATCGAATTTTACTTTTTCTGAACTTCAATCATCAGCAGAAAAGAGGAGATGCACCAGATATAAAAGGAAGAAGATGTATTTTTGAAAGACCTAAGAAGAAAAATGAGAGAAAGGAATGCACGCCCTATGTTTCAATGAATACACAATCTCCAATCTAACAGTTCTCTCAAGCATTGAAAAGCCCTAAGTGCAATAACTCTAAGCATTCAAGGAGGCTTCCAATGAACTACAATCACAACCTTTCTGCTCATTTAAAGGAGAATTCTTTGTTGTAAAATCTTTTTTTCTCTTTCCATGTACTTGGTTTCAGCAGGGACTAGAACTTGGGTTTTGGAGTTTTTCTCTTCATTATTTATCTCAGTTTAATTTGTCTAATCTTTGTAAAGATTGTGGTTGATAAACCTAAGAGAAAAACCAACTAAATTTTTGGATAGTGAGCCCAAAAAAATTATCCGACTATAATCTTATGGGATTATAGTAAAATTTTCAAAAGTATTATTTGAAAAGTGGACGTAGGTACTGAGAGTGCACCGAATCACTATAAAATTCTCTTGTTTGTGTGCGTGCTATTACTTGTGTCTTTGATTTGCTCTCTCATCCGATTCACATAGGCTTCAAATGTTTTTCACCATAATATCTATTTTAAATTTTTGAAAACCCAATTCACCCCCCATCTTGGGTTGTCTACCTGGGCAACAAACTTATAGAAAAATTTCTATTAGATGTGATAGTACAAGTGCTATAAATCTAACTAAGAATGCTATTCAGCATTCAAGATCAAAGAATATACAAATTCGACATTATTTCATTAGAAATCATGCTCAAAATAATGGCATCATACTTGAATTTGTATCAATTGATAATCAAATTCTAGATATTTTTACTAAACCTTTAAGTGAAGAGAAGTTGTATGATTAGAAAAGAATTAGGACTATATGATCCTTATGGTTAACTTATTTCAAGTTGATTTCATGAATGAATAGTATGTTTTAAAATTGATATTATGAATGTTTGATTCATCAATCTATATCTATTGAATTATATATTTAAATATATAATTAATTGATTATGATGTGCATTGAATATGGCTTGCTTGAGTGCATCATTCTTTAGAAAGCCAATCACTAAAACTTCTTCTGTACCAGACTGAGCCAACTAACCTAAAAACAAAGTCAACCAACCATTAGCTGACTAACTCAAAAAATTTAGTCGGGCCTCCACTGAGCCAACTCATAAATAATCTAAGTCAACTTAAATGTTGGGACCCAATCTTTAATCGGAAAGCCCTAGCAGTTCCCCTTTTATCTTTTCCATCATTCCACTTAGCCATCCCTTTTTCTAAGCCTCTGCCCTACAAAAATAGTTCCTCTCTTATCCTTTACTAAGATTTGATTGGTGGATTTTGTCTTTATAGCTTCGAAGAAATAACTTGCTTGTCGCATGAAAAGGCCGTGTCAACATCATCCTTCAAGAAGTGGAGTTCATGGGCATAGAGAAGAGGAAAGAAGAACAAAGTTTCGCATGGATCCAAGGATTGAGTCATCTATCCACAGGGATTCACATCATGTCTCTCGGCCTAAAGCTCCACCATAGCCTCCTCTTCAACCAACAGCATTGACTCCTCCTCCCTCTCTGGGTAAAGCTATTCCATTATCCTAGAGGGCAATGACAACTAGAAGGAACATCGATTTTGGATTTCTAAAAAATGGACTTGAGATTGGGAGAAAATCAAGAGTCTCGATTGAAAATTTTTATATACTTTAAACCTACCTCCATACCCCAACCTGATTAGAGAATTCTATGAAAATAATAATGTGGGAGTTAGCACTATTGAATCTGAAGTAAAAGGGGTTAAAATTCTCTTATGTTGTTTCTCTTGGTCGTCTTCTTCGAGCACCCACAACTAAAGTAGATAGGATAATAGACAAGTGCAGTGGACTAAAGACTATTCTGGAAAGAAAAGATGTAGTTACATTCGAAGAAATTCTTGCTAGCTGATTATTGGTTGAAATGAGGCTGTTACATCACATGATGGCTAGGATCTTCATACCACGTGTTAGACATTTCGATTTCATCATTGAAAGGGATGTTATTCTTATGAACCGTATTGTCAAAGAAATTCCTTTCAACCTTCCAACCCTCATGATCAAGATAATGCAAAATGCAGCCTCTCATACAAGCCAACTCTTCCATATGAGATGTTTCTAACTCTCATATTTAGAGAATTCAGAGTCATCCTAGAAGGAGAAGTCTCAAAGAAGTTGCAACATTTTGACACTTACAATGATCGATCACTGCAATGAATGAGATATACAAAGGTTGATGGTCATTAGACTAGAAAAGGAGGGGAAAGAGTTAAAACTGAAGGATACAAAAATAGAGAAGAACCTCCTATAGTGTTTGAGCCAATAGGGCAAAAAGAGAAACATACTTCTTTGATTCCTCAGGCCACTGAGTTGACTCCTCAGATTTTCTACCTGTCAGAGGATCAAATAGAGGAGATTATACAACATGTTCACAATAGGCTTAGATAAGCACATACTATTATAGAATAGAGCTACGGCAACACTTATTATTGCAATGATTTAAAAACTGCTATTATAGGGCCTAAGATAATAATTTTTAATAACCACTGCCATAAATTAGACCTATAGCAGCAGTAACACTTAATGGCTATCATAGGTCGATCTATAGTAGTGGTTATATTTAATCATTGCCTAGGTCAAATATATGACAGCGGTTATCAAAACTACTACTATAGCTCCAATCTATGGCAGTAGTTTATGGCAGCGGTTATACTTATCGGCTACATAGATCAATTTATAGTAGTAGTTATATTTAATCACTATCATAGATCAAATATATGATAACGGTTACCAAAACTACTGCTATAGATCCAATCTATGATAGCAGTTAGCTATAACCACTATCAAAAATTTGATTTATTACAGTAATTAATCAACCACTTCTATATGTTCAATCAGTGAAAATGGTTATCTATAATCATACCATAAATTAAATTTATGGTAGTAATTTTTGCTAACTGCTGCCATAGATTTGACCTATGGCAGTGGTTAAGTATAACCGCTACTATAGATCGACCTCTACTAGAAATACATAATATAATTTTTTTTCATATTTTTTTTAAATATTTTATAATTTTAAAATTTAAAATCCATCTTCACTATGTATTATCAAAATAATAATTGTTAGAGTATCATCATAAAAAATCATCTTGATCCGATAGTCCTAGCTATGTCGATCGATAAAATTTTATTTCGATAGTCGTATGATGATCTAATAGATAAAAATCATCAATTGATCTAAAAATTGGTAATGATGATCTCGGTGATGTTTGCAGTACACTATCAAAATTTTACTTTAATCAAACATCATTATCATGGTCAATCTAGTACGGAATAATTTTGATCGTTAAATAAAAAATGAGTGATCAAAAGATCAAACAACATCTGATTATAAGATAATTTTTTAAATAAATGATCTTTAGTACTACTTTGATCATTTGTATGGTGGTAATCATAAAATTCAAACCATGCATATATGAACGATCCAAAATTATATGTCTGCTGATGTTTCACGTGGATAGTTTATATAGACATGGTTTGGATTTTACAATCATCACTGTATAAATAATTAAAATAGTACCAAAGATCATTTATATAAAAAATCATCTATTAATCAAATATCATTTGATCTTTTGATCACTCATTTTTTATTTAATAGCCAAAATAATCCCATGCTAGATTGATTATGATAATGATATCTGATTAAAGTCAAATTTTGATAGTTTGCTACAATCATCAGTAAGATCATCATCACAAATTTTTGAATCAATCGATGATCTTTATCTATCAGATCATCATGCGGTTATTCATAACTATCGAAATCAAATTTTATCGATCGACATAGTTAGGGCTATCAGATCGAAGCGATCTTTTGTAATAACATCCTAATGATAATTATTTAAATAATAAACAATGAAGATAATCTTCAAATTTTATAATTATGCTATATTTTAAAAAAATAAAAAAAATTATATTATGCACTTATAGCAGTGGTTAGAAATAACCACCGCTAAAGTTTCTATTATAGTGGTTGATAACCATTGCTATAGAACAAATGATAATTATTATAAATAATCATTGTAATAGATCTATGGCAACAATTTTGAAAACTACTGCCATAGGTTTAGTACATTTTTTCTATGCACCGAATTTTCATCTTTCCTCCCCTCTCGTTCATTCTCTCTCTCCTCTTTTATCGAGCCCTAGCTACCCTCCCCATTGCCGACTTGCCCCATCATCGGTCGCCTCCCTCTAGCACCGCCTCCCTTCCTCTCTCTCTCTCTTTCTCTCTCCTCTTTGATACTGGTGCCCTAGCTACCCACCTCGCTGTCGGCCTACCCATCACTGCCCCCTTCATCGGTGCTGCCTCCAGCTCCAGCCCCACCTCCCTCAGCCCCAACCCCATCCACATCGACCTCACCTCCCTCGGCCCCGTCCCCCACCACCCCCTTCCCTCTAGCACCACTGCGAGCCCACCCCACCGTCAGCTCCGACCTCCTCAGCCACACCTTCCTTGGCCTCGGCCTCTTTTGGTCGATCCCTTTACTCTAGCACCACCGTCAACCCTCCTTCTAGTACCGTCATCGATGACCCTCGCAGTCTACACAACACCCTCCCCACAGTAGGTATAATTTTTTTATTTAATTTTATAATAATATCAATAATTAATTATAATATTTATAATATTATTTATAATATTATAAATATTTATTATAATATTATTATAATAAATAATTCGACATAGGTTACTCGTTAAATGGGTTGACTAGGACTACAAACAAGTCAAGCTACTCGTGATCGAGCTACTCGAGCTCGACTCGATTATTATCAAGTTTGAGTCAAGCTTACGTATTCGAGTCAAGCTCGAGTACGTAGTAGGATACTTAGCTCGTGTCGACTCGAAAGCTCGCGAGTCTACTCAAATATATATATATATATTATTTTTATTTATAATATATATTATTAGTAATATAAGGCTCGATTTCAAGCTTGAACTCGAGCTCGAGTGTGTTTTGATTTATATTCGAGTCAAGTCAAGTTAAGCTTGAGCTTTTAGTTGTTCGACCCGACTCAACTTGATTACACCCCTAGTGCCGACCCACCAAAAGTAAAAAAAAAATCCTATAAATGGAGGTGGGTCATCGAGAGGGGGATTGAGCGAGGAGGAGCAGGGGATAGGGGGCGATTGGGGAGGGGTGGGGAATGAGAGACTAAGAGGGATAGGTGGGGGTGTTGTGGCACTGGGGATAGAGCAGGGAGGAGCAGGGATGGGGGGGCAAGTAGAGCGGGGCACTAAGAGACCGAAAGGGAGAGGCGGTCGAGTGGGGGGGTGGTGGAACTATGGCGGGGAGAGGCGGGAACCGAAGGGAGAGGCGGGTGGGGGGGTTGTGATCGGGGCGGGGAGGGGGGTCCAACAAAAAAAGAGGTGGGCCAGTGGATTCTAGGCCATACCTACGAGTTCTGGATCATTCCAACAGATTCTAGGTTGTGCCCACGAGTTTTGAGCCATGCCGGATGATTCTGAGCCATGCCGAATGGTTCTAGACCTCAGATTCTGGGTTATAGAATTAATGTAATTCCTATTATGAAATTTATTGCATAAAATTTTTTGGATAACTATTTAGTCTCTATTGCTTTTACTCGTTGCATTATATAATGATAGACCTGTTAATTGATTAGTGTACATAATCTATGGCATCCATACATTTATTTATTTTTATATGGATGGAAGAATTATGTATAATGATCAATTAATTATCCAATTTGCATAGTTTAGAAATTATAAATAATTTTATAGATAATTATAGTAATCAAACGGTATGCTGAGTGTTCGAAAAAAATTTTGGACAGCATTTTTTGTTTCTTCTCCTACTAAGAAGAATTAAGAAAAAATATTGTCAAAATTTTTTCAGTCTCTGTTGTGTATCGTTTGATTTTCATAATAAATCTATAGAATTAATGCAATTCCTGAATATGATAGGATATATCTTTACCTATTAGTTGGTCATAAGATATATTTATTGTATATCTAAAAATGATATTTAATGTATGCTTATTCCTTCAAATATTTATTTATAATGCATTGGTATATAATGATGTTTAATGCAAATAATATTTTCTATTTATAATGCATTGGTATCTAAAAATGATATTTAATGCAAATAACAATTTTTGTTTGCCTAGTAATGATGTTATGAACTCTAAGCATTACTATGTGTGCACAAATTATGAGCAATTATTATCAAATTATCTTGATGTTATGGTGCTATGTCTCATTTTCATACATGATTTAATTATAGTATCATCATTTTTATAATGAATAAGGGGTGGATGAAATTTAGTAGGCTCTCGTCAGAATATGAGGTTGGACTTTAAATATTTCTTGATTTTACTATAGAAAAATTTAGGGATCATGGACTTATCCAATATTCTTATAAAAAATGTATGGATGGGTCATGGGTACCTCATTGAGATGTAAATGATTACTTCACTATTTATAGCTTTAAACTCAATTATGAAATTTGTTGGGATCAACATGATGAGGGCAGGCCATAAGGAGGCGATCAATATGATGGGAGAGTAGAACAAATGGTTTATGATATTTTTTCATTTGTTGGCTATAATGATGGTGCATCTACATCTATGATCCTATAGTTGGTAGAAGGATAAAGAGTAAGGATGTGGAGAAGGTCCGCAAATTGATGGAGGATGCTAATATTCTATTGTATTTCGGGTATGAAAAGATGGTGAAGCTTGAGTTCTTAATTCGGTTGTATCATGCGAAATCCTCCAATGGATTCAATAATAATGGAGTGAATTGCATACTAGAGCTTTTGAAGGACATTCTTTCAGACAATGCATAAATCTTAAAGAATAATTATGAGGCATTAAAGATTATTGAATAGCTAGGCTTTACTTACACCAAGATATGTGCAAGTCTCCATGATTGCAAACTCTATTGGGAGAGAGATGCCAACCAAAATTAGTGCATGAGGTGCGGTGTATCAAGATGAAAATAGAATAAAGATGGCACGTCGATCCATGTATCTCAAAAATTAATGTGGCACTTTTCTTTGATTTCGAGACTAGAAAAGTTGTTTATATCAATAAGAACATCAAAGGACATGAGATGGTATGAAGAGGACCGAATAAAAGATGATATATTGAGGCATCCAGTTGATGGAAAGACATGGCAAAAGTTTAATAAAATATATTCCAACTTCATACAAGAGATACGCAATGTGAGTTTAGGCTTGCATGCGACAGTTTCAACCCATTCAAGCATATGAATACTGCTCATAGTGCATGGCCAGTGTTTATTCATGTTCATAACCTTCCATCATGGTTATTTTTGAAAAAACTATGTTGAACCTCCTAAGTGATTTTGATGATGACCAAATATTAAAGCAAATGTTTACTAATATATTTTATTTTAAGTATTTCAATATCAGAAGAAAGAGAGCTCTTTGATCAAAACAAGAAAGATATAAAGTAAAATTCAAATAAAAATTGAATCTTCTTGATTGGTACAAAAATTCTCTTAAAATTGTCTTGGAGCAGTCTTCGAGATATCTCAAAATTTTTTTGAGCGCTCTCGAGTATACTGGCATGCTCCAAATGCAGTTCTGACTTGATTTTGAGGAGTGAATCTCGAGAGCTCTCGATCTCAAGCAATAGAAATCTAGTTTCTATGCTCTGAGAGTGAAAGGTCTTGTAGGATTTTTGAGAGGTCTCACGATTCCAGCAAGACGTCTCGCTCAAAACCAAGAGGTCTCGATCTCAGACGAGCCATTTTTTTTAGAAAGCTAATTTTTTGTACGACTAAAGATAAGAGCTCTCTTGATCAAACTAAGAAGCCTCGTAATCTGGCAAGACATCTCAAGACAAATCAAGAGGTCTCGAGACTCGACGACAATCTTTTGATGGGCATTCCAGATCAGATTTTTTCGATCTCAATGGCTAGTTGCTACTCTCCAATGATCGGATTTTACTTTTTCTGAGCTCCAATTATCACCAGAAGAGATGAATGATGTAGATATAAGAGAAATGAGACTTATTTTTAATTGATCGAAGAGAAAAATGAGAAAAAGTGAAGTAGGCTCTATTCTTAAATGAATATCCAATCTTCAATCAATCAGTTCTCTCAATCTTTGAAGAACCCTTAAGTGCATTAACTCCATATATTCAAAGAGGCTTTCAACGAACTACAAGGATAACTTTTCTGCTCATTGAAAGAGGCATTTCAAGTTATAAAATTTTTTTTCTTTTTTCATATACTTAGTTTTAGCAGGAGTTGAAACTTGGGTTTTGAAATTTTTCTCTCCTCTATTTATTCAGATTGGTTCGTCTGATCCTTGTAAAATTATGGTTAGTGAACCTAGAAAAAAACTAACTAGATTTTTGGATAGTGAGCCCGAAAAAACTATTCGACTGTAATCTTATAGGATTATAGTAAAATTTCAAGAGTTTGCTTAGAAAGTGGACGTAAGTGCTGCGAGAGCACCAAACCACTATAAAATTCTCTTATTTATGTGTGTGCTCTTGATTGTATCTTCTATTTACTCTCATATTTGATTCACTATAAATTTAATTATTTATCACCGTACATATCTACTTTAAATTTTTGAAAATCCAATTCACCCCCCCCTCCTCTTGGGTTGTCTATCTGGACAATAATTGATATCAGACAAAGATCATATTAACCCAACTAGGAGGTTCACTTGTCGAAGGACAATCCATAAATAGGCCATCTCTTTTCAATGGATCCAACTATATCTATTGAAAAGCTCGCATACATATTTTCATTCAAGCCCTTGACTATGACATATGAAGTGTCATTATCAATAGTCCATACACATCCATAGTCATTATCAATGGCACATCCTCTCCTAAGCCAAAGAAGGATTGAAATGAAATGGACAAGAAACTTATCCAATTAAATGCTAAGACAATGAATGTACTCTATTATGCCTTGATATAAACGAGTTTAACCAAATCTTCACTTGCAATTCTACAAAAAAAATTTGGAATAGACTTGAGGTCACACATGAAGGGATAAATCAAGTAAAAAAAAACTAAAATTAACATGCTAGTTCACCAATATGAGTTATTTAAAATGGACTCCACTGAATCTATCACTAGCATGTATACAAGATTCACTGATATTATAAATAATTTAAAAAGCTTAGGTAAAGTTTACACTAATAGTGAATTAGTGAGAAAGATCCTCGGGTCTTTACCTAGATCATAGAAAGCCAAAGTAACAATCATTCAGGAGGCTAAACACACTACCTCTAAAAGAGCTCATTGGATCCTTGATGACACATGAGCTTATCATGAGTCAGCACCATGAGAAAGACAACAAAAAAAAGAAAATAATAGCGCTGAAATCCATGGCTGATGAAGAAGAAGATAATCTATCCATCAGTAAGGATTAGCTCACTTGCTACGAATGCAAGAAGCTAGGATATTTTAGGGTTAAATGTCCTCTGTTGAAGAAGGAACCAAAAAGAATAAAAAAGAAAGCCATGTTAGCAACTTGGAGCAACAGCGACGAGTCAAGCTCGGAGGAAGAAAATCAAAATGAAACAAACTTGTATTTCATGGCACAAGATGATGAGGTATCCTCTACTCTTGATTTAGATTTTATTTTTGATGAGCTTCAAGATGCTTTTTATGATTTGATAAAAGATTTTAAAAAGATAAGCTCAAAAAATAAAAATCTTAAGAAAATAACTCAAACACTCTTGAAAGAAAAAGAAGAGGTAATTAGTAGCTATAAGAAGTTAAAAGAAGAAAACAAAATCTAAAGGATGAATTGGATAAATTAAAGCCTTTAATTGATAAATTTACTTATAGTTCTGAAAAATTGTAAATAATTTTAAATAATCAAAGAGGAGTTTATGATAAGATCGGACTAGGATATAAACCTAAAGATAAAATCAAGTTTCTAAAAAGTTTTTTTACTACACCCATCTCTAATAGCACTTCTCATACCATTTGCTTTAGATGCAAAAAGGTAGAACACAAGACTTTTGAATGGAATACTAGAAAATTTAATGAAAAGCACGTTAAAAGTATTTGGATTCCAAAAGGAACCATGTCTACTAATTCTAAAGGATCCAAGAAGACTTGGGTACCTAAAATTATTACTTGATTGTTTGTATAGAAATGCCTTGCGGTCCAAGAATCAAAACATGAGTGGTATTTAGATAGCGACTGCTCAAGGCATATGCCGGGTGATAAGCAACAATTCATCATCCTAGAAAGAAAGAAAAATTAGTCACCTTTGGTGATAATGGCAAAGGTAAAATAATTGACTATGTTAAAATTTAGATTACTCCTACCATCTTTATAGATAATGTATTGTTAGTTGATAATTTAAAATATAACTTGCTTAGTATCAGTCAACTTTGTGATAAAGATTTTAAAATCTCTTTTGAATCTTTTTTGTGCAAAGTATCTAGTTCCTTAGATGATAGCTTAAAATTCATTAGATTTAGATGTGGAAACATCTACATGATGAATCTTGATGAAATTGTCATGAAAAGCGGTCAATGCCTAGTTGTAATGAATGCTAACATAAAAAAAAAACTAGTTAGCTTTGGCACCGAAGATTAGGTCATGCTAGCATGCATACTCTTTATGAATTGCATAATAAAGACTTAGTTAAGGGGCTATCAAAACTAAATTTCAAAGTTGATCATGCTTGTGATGCTTGCCAATTTGGAAAATAAACTAGAAAAAGTTTCAAATTCAAAAATATGATTTCAACTTCTAGGCCTCTTGAATTGATTCATATGGATTTGTTTGGACCTAGTAGGACCACAAGCCTAGGAGGAAAGAAGTATGGTCTAGTAATTATTGATGATTATTCTTATTTCACTTGGGTTCTATTTTTAGCTTACAAAGATGAAGCATTTTCAATGTTTTCAAAGTTATATAAGAAAATAATAAATGAAAAGAACTCTACTGTGATATGTATCCATAGTGATCATGGCACAAAATTTGAAAATAAATACTTTGAAGAATTTTGTAATGAACATAGTATTGAACATAATTTTTCAGCACCTAGAATGCCTCAACAAAATGAAGTTGTTGAAAGAAAGAATAGAACCTTAATTGATATGGCCCATACCATGTTGTATGAAGAAAATCTATCCAAATATTTTTGGACTGAAGCCATTAACACAGCATGTTACATCCTAAATAGAGTTTCTATTCACTCGATCTTAAGGAAGATCCCCTATGAGCTTTAGAAAGGAAAAAGACCTAATATTAATTATTTCATATTTTTGGTTGTAAATATTTTATTTATAATAATGGTAAAGATAATCTAGATAAATTTGATGCTAAGATAGATGAGGATATATTTCTTGGATATTCTACATCTAGCAAAGTGTACAAAGTCTTCAACAAACTCTCTTTGCTTGTTGAAGAATCTATATATGTTATCTTTGATGAAGCTAACAATCAATCTTCGAGAAAGTAAGATATTTTTTATGATAATATAGAAATTCTCGAAGATGGAATGAAGGACCTAAACTTGAAGGACAATAATATTCAAGACTAAGATAAACCTATAACAATCTTGGAACAAAGCAATGATGGTGAGAATGAAGCATCTAAGGATCATAGAGATCTACCCAAGGAGTAAAGGTATGCACACAATCATCCAAGAGAATTGATATTAGGTGATCCTTCGCAAGGGGTAAGAACTAGATCCTTTTTTATGGATAAATTTGAGTACTTTGCATTTATTTCTCAAATAGAGCCTAAAAGTATAGAAGAAGCTGAACAAGGCTCTCATTGGATGCTAGCCATGCAAGATGAACTAAACCAATTTGAAAGAAACAATGTTTGGACTCATGTAAACAAACCCATAGATCATCCTATAATTGGTACAAAATAGATATTTAGGAACAAATTAGATGAACATGGTAATGTTGTAAAAAATAAAACTAGATTAGTTGCTAAAAAATATAATCAAGAAGAAAAAATTAATTTTGATGAAACATATGTACCTATAGCAAGATTAGAGGCTATTAGATTGTTACTTGCTTTTGTCTGTTATATGAATTTTAAATTATTTCAAATGTATGTAAAAGTGCATTTTTGAATGGTTATATTGCTGAAAAAGTATTTGTAGAACAACCATTCGGATTTGAAAATCACTCACTTCCCAATCATGTATATAAGTTAAATAAAGCATTCTATGGACTTAAACAAACACCTAGAGCATGGTATGAGAGATTGAGCAAATTTTTATTACAAAATAATTTTGTTAGAGAAAGTGTAGACACCATACTATTTTTGAAAAAGAAAAATAATAATCTTCTTGTAGTTCAAAGATATGTAGATGACATCATATTCGGAGCTACTGATGAAATTCTTTGTCAAGAGTTTGCTAAGTTGATGCAGAATGAATTTAAAATGAGCATGATGGGGAGCTAAATTTCTTCCTTAGACTACAAGTCAAACAATCAAAGGAAGGCATTTTTATTAGCCAAATAAAGAACATTAAGGAGATGCTCAAGAAGTTTGGCATGAAAAATGGAAAGGAGATCGGCACACCCATGAGCCCCTCATGCAAACTTGACAAAGATGAAAATGGTAAGAATATAAATGAAAAGCTCTACAGAGGTATGATAGGATCCCTACTTTACTTAACTATAAGTAGGCCTGATATATTATTTAGTGTATGCATGTATGCTAGATTTCAATCTAATCTTAAAGAATCATACTTACTAGCTGTTAAGAGAATTTTTAGATATTTGATCTATGCACACAACTTAAGTCTTTGGTACTCAAAACAATCCTCCATTAAATTGATTGGATACACTGATGCAGACTATGGAGGATGTAAAATTGATAGAAAAAGTACCAGTGATACCTGTCAATTTCTAGGGTTGAACTTGATCACTTGGTATAGCAAAAAGCAAAACTCTGTAGCACTATCAACAATCGAGGCCAAATATGTTGCTGCAGAGAGTTGTTGTGCTCAAATACTTTCGATCAAACAATAACTCGAAGACTTTAAAATTAAGCAAAATAAGATACTTATTAGATGTGATAACACTAGTGCCATAAACTTGACAAAAAATCATATTCAACATTCAAGAATCAAACATATTGAAATTAGACATCATTTCATTAGAGACCATATTCAAAATAATAACATTATGCTTGAATTTATTTCAACTAAAAATTAACTAGCTGATATTTTTATAAAATCTCTAA
The DNA here is from genome assembly GCA_006176705.1 of Cocos nucifera. NCBI lineage: Eukaryota > Viridiplantae > Streptophyta > Magnoliopsida > Arecales > Arecaceae > Cocos > Cocos nucifera. Next base: position 2,144,360 of record QRFJ01000044.1, read on the forward strand.
GTGAAGATAGATTCTCAAAAATTCGGGATGAACTTGGTATTTATGATCCACTTTGAAAATATTTAATCTTGAATTTATTGGATCATTTTTGATCGCCTTCCATCATCCTTAACACCCCCAATCCCATCTTATAAATTTTGAGAAAAAATTGGCTTAAAATTCCTCCTCTATTCTGATTTCTTCCTCCTATGCTCGAGAAGTCTTGGGTTATTTATGAGACCTCTTGACTGGATTCTAAGACCTCTAGCACTAAACGTGAGAGCTCTCAAAGTTTTTGAGACGTCTTGTCTTTAAGACGAGAGCTCTCAATTCTTGTGAGCTCTTTTTTTAATCGATCTACGAGAGGTCTCCTATTTCATTCATTCATTCCGTTCTTCTAAGACCTCTCCTCCAAACTCTCCAAAACTCTCCTCCTCTCCTCAAAAATCTTCCGAATCACCTTCTCTTATCCATTCTCTTCAAATTTTAAATCCCAATGGCTCCGAAGAAAAGATCCCCCACCGCATAAAGAACTTTCATCATGCCATCGACTGAAGCTAGAGCTAAGTGATAGTGGGACTTGGCTCAATCATCTCCGTCTGCTTCTTCATCTCGTGCTTGTCTCTTCGTTGCTACTAGGACTGTTCTAATGGGCCGCTGTGTGGACATCGAATACCTAGACCAGGAACACTTCTATATTGGGTCTTGGATCCGATAGCAAGGATGGAAAAAGCTATGTACCTAGAGGTAAATATTTATCCGAACTTGATAAGAGAATTTTTTGACAATATTGGCTTTGAGCATGGGTCGAAGGTAGAGTCCGTTGTGAAAGGAGTGCACATTTTCTTAGATAAGAGAAAAATATGGCAGCTTCTCGAAGTGCCTAGGATAGGGATTAGCAATCTAAACTTGTTTGATAAAACTTAAGCTCTCAAGTGCATCTTAGAAAGAAAGAATGTTGATGAAAATCTATAATTAGTCTCATATCTTCTCTCGGTTGAAATGAGATTACTACAATCTTTTGTCAGTCATAGTTTTTCCTAAGATAGGAAGACATGACTGAATTAGAAAGAGAGAACTAGGTGTCATGTTCTTTATGGTGACTGAAACTCCCATCAACTTTTTCTCTCTTATGCTTTAACAACTGAAGGATACTACCAGCAAAAGCAAGGCCTGTTTACCCTATGAAATAATCTTCACCTTAATCTTCAAGGACTTTCAAGTTAATCTAGAAGGTGAAGACTTCAAAAAGCTGGCTCACACAGACTTCATCAATGAAGGAACATTAAACTGGATGAAGTTTATAAAAAAAATGACAAATGGGTGAGGGCAGATGAACATGCTGCAAATGAGCCCGAAGAATACAAATCTCCGCCCCTTCCACCATCACCACCTGCTGCTGGACCCTCTTTCACTATACCAGGGTCCCCACACTCTCCTTAGGTGCCTCCTTGTCCTGCACCAGCACCTCCCTCAGCTTTTGATCAAAATCTTTTAATTGAAAGGATGGTAGAAGAAGTGGTTCAGAAAGTATCTAAAAGGTTTATGAATATATTGTCCAGTATGAGGCATCAACTCTTTGTAAGCATTGAAGAACAAAGAATATCCACTGAAGGTCAGACATAAATGCTTAGCCAACAAATTAGTGGATTGTCCCAAAGACTAGAAATTTTAGAAAAGAAGCAATATAAGACATCAGCTCAGATTGAACTACTCCTATCAGAGAATATCAGAATTACATAAAGACTTGGAGAAAACATCACTGTTCAATGCACCACGGCTGAGGTCCTTATTTTCATCCTATGGTAGATTTTGAGTCGGACTCCATCCTCTTCTAGACTATCATCTTCTCCTAGACCTGCTCCTCACTTATCCTCTACTAGACCTAAATCTTCCTCTAAATCCATCATTGAGTTCCTCTCTAATGAAGACTAGGTCTAGTATCTCTTTTGTTTTGACTTTTGATTTAGGAATGTTGGTATGAGATTTATTTTTTGTAAACCAACATACATCTCTATCTATATATTATTATATCTTGTAATGAAATCAATCCTTTTTATGTTCTTGCCTTTTTATGATCCTCTCATTATTGTGATTTTGATATTGACAAAAAAGGAGAGAAATATTAAGGAGAAATATGCAAATGTATAATTAATTTAAACCAAAACACAAATGTATAATCAATTCAAACTAACATATACAAAAAGAGATTTTTAGAAAATGAAATGATTGAAATGAATAAATACAAAACAAAAAGAACGTTATTCAAATCCTATTCATTTCATGAGAGCATACATTAAGGAGGAGCTTTAGCACAAAAATTTTGCATTGATTAGTTTATGATATACATATTGCTTACACTCCTTTTATGGCTTGCTTAATATTTTATCACCATCAAAAAGAAAGATTATTGAACCTCCTAAGTAATTTTGATGATGATCAAATATTAAAATAAATAATTATTAATATATATTTTTTTAAGTATTCCAATGTTAGAAGAAAGAGAGCTCTTTGACCAAAATAAGAAAGATATAAAGTAAAATTTAAATAAAAATTAAATTTTCTTGATTGGTGTAAAAATTTTCTTAAAATTATCTTGGAGCAATCTTCGAGATGATTCAAAAATTTTTCGAGAGCTCTCGAGTAGACTGACATGCCCTAAATGCAGTTCTGACTCAATTTTGAGATGTCTCGAGTGAATCTCGAGGGGTCTCGAGTGAATCGAGGGCTCTCGATCTCAGACGATAGAAACCTAGTTTCTGTGCTTTAAGAGCGAGAGGTCTCGTAGGATTTTTGAGAGGTCTCGTGGTTCCAGCGAGACATCTCATTCAGAATCGAGAGGTCTTGATCTCAGACAAGTCATTTTTTTTAGAAAGTTGATTTTTTATGAGATTGAAGGTGAGAGCTCTCCTGATCAAATTAAGAGGTCTCGTAACCTAACAAGACATCTCGAGACAAACTAAGAGATCTTAAGACTCGACAACAACCTTTTGATGGGATGTTCCAGATTGGATTTTTTCGATCCCAATGGCTAGTTGCTACTCTCCAATGATTGGATTTTACTTTTTCTAAGCTCCAATCATCATCAGAAGAGAGGAATGCTATAGATATAAAAGAAAGAAGACTTATTTTTAATTAATCAAGGAGAAAAATGAGAAAAAGCGAAGCACGCTTTGTTCTTGAATGAATACTCAATCTCTAATCAATCAGTTCTCTCAAGCTTTAAGGAATCTTCAAGTGCATTAATTCCACGTATTCAAAGAGGCTTTCAACGAACTGCAAGGATAATTTTTTTGCTCATTCAAAGTGATATTTTGAGTTGTAAAATTTTTTTTCTCTTTCCATGTACTTGATTTCAACAGGGGCTGAAACTTGGGTTTTGGGATTTTTCTCCCCTCTGTTTATTCAGATTAATTTGTCTGATCCTTGTAAGAGTTGTGGTTAGTGAACCTAGAAAAAAACCAACTAAATTTTTAGATAGTGAGCCCAAAAAAATTATCCGACTGTAATCTTGCGAGATTATAATAAAATTTTCAAGAGTTTACTTGGAGAGTGGACATAGGTACTGAAAGAGCACCAAATCATTATAAAATTCTCTTATTTATGTGTGTGCTCTTAATTGTATCTTTTATTTATTCTCATATTTGATTCACTTAGGATTTAATCATTTATCACTACGCATATCTGCTTTAAATTTTTGAAAACCCAATTCATCCCCCCCCCCCTCTTGAGTTGAGACAAATTGAGAGATCTCAAGACTCGACAACAACCTTTTGATGGGATGTTCCAGATTGGATTTTTTCGATCCCAATGGCTAGTTGCTATTCTCCAATGATTGAATTTCATTTTTTTTGAGCTCCAATCATCATCAAAAAAAGAGAAATGCTGTAGATATAAAAGAAAGAAGACTTATTTTTAATTAATCAAGGAGAAAAATGAGAAAAAGCGAAGCACGCTTTATTCTTGAATGAATACCCAATCTCTAATCAATCAGTTCTCTCAAGCTTTAAAGAATCTTCAAGTGCATTAATTTCACGTATTCAAAGAGGCTTTCAATGAACTGCAAGGATAACTTTTTTGCTCATTCAAAGTGATATTTTGAGTTGTAAAATTTCTTTTCTCTCCATATACTTGATTTCAATAGGGGCTGAAACTTGAGTTTTGGGATTTTTTTTCCCTCTATTTATTTAGATTGATTTGTCTGATCCTTATAAGAGTTATGATTGGTGAACCTAGAAAAAAACCAACTAAATTTTTAGATAGTGAGCCCAAAAAAATTATCCCACTATAATCTTGCAGGATTATAATAAAATTTTCAAGAGTTTACTTGGAGAGTGGACGTAGGTGCTGAAAGAGCACCAAATCACTATAAAATTCTCTTATTTATGTGTGTGCTCTTGATTGTATCTTTTATTTACTCTCATATTTGATTCACTTAGGATTTAATCATTTATCACTGCACATATCTGCTTTAAATTTTTGAAAACCCAATTCATCTCCCCCCCCTCTTGAGTTGTCTATTTAGGCAACAAACCATTTGCTTTCATGATAATGCTTATCCATAGACCGATGGAAGTAGGTAATGACATTGATGTCTATTTGCAGCCTCTTATTGTTGGGCTGAAATAGTTGTGGAGCATTCACGGTATTCCAATTTTTGATACTTTGATGAATAAATCATTTTTCATGCACGCAGTGCTTCTGTGGACAATAAATAACTTTCCAACTTATGCACTAATATCGGGTTGGAGCACAAAAGGTGAGCTAGCATGCTCAATTTTTGAAAAAAATATCTGATCTAAAAGGTTGACACATCGGAGGAGCTTTAGCTTTATCGGACATCGACATTTTCTCCATCGAAATCATCCATATAAAAGGGATGCACGCTCCTTCGATGGTACTATTGAAGAAGATGAGGTGCCTAGCTGGATGTCTAGAAATAAGATGTTGAAAGAGTTAGATGGTCTTAGTATTAAATTTAAAAAAGATGATCCGACTGATGGTAAGAAGAGTAAATATCGATCAAAGGTAGATGACATACACTTTAATTGGAGGAAAAAAAATATCTTTTTTGACTTGCCATATTGGGAGACAAATTTATTGCACCATTACTTAGATGTAATACACATTAAAAAAAATATGTGCGAGCTTCTATTGGCAACAATCTTGAACATCAAGGATAAAACCAAGGATGACTTAAATTTTTTATTTGACTTGAAAGAATGGAGTATTAGGAAGATCACTCCACCCAAAGCCGGTAAGAGGAGAATAGTGGAGGCTCCCTCATGCATGCTATATTATGAATACCTTTGAATGGTTCATTTTTTTCATATGTTGGAGAACGTAAAGATCCCAGATGGGTACTCAAGCAACATATCAAAGCATGTGAATAGTAAGGATATCAAACTTGAAGGATTAAAGACTATCATATGTTGATGTAGGAGTTGATCCCAATAGCTATTCGCCACATGTTGGATATCAAACTTGGGGGATTGAAGACTTATGATTATCATGTGTTGATGCAGGAGTTGATCCCAATAGCTATTTACTGTGTATTATCAAAAAATATCAGAATAGTTGTTATTTATCTTTGCAACTTCTACAGAGATATTTATGCAAAGAGGTTGCTTAAAAAAGACGTGAAAAAAATGAAGATAAAGATGGTGACTATATTATATGATCTAAAGAAGATATTTTTATCATCATTTTTCATAGTTATGATGTATCTCACCGTGCACCTTGTGAAAAAGTTGCGCTTGGAAGTCCGGTATTCTATTGATGGATGTACCCCATCGAGAGGATTATTCAAATGCTGAAATCTTATATAAGGAATATGAATCATCTGGAGGGATCTATAGCAGAAGGTTATTTAGATCAAGAGTGCATGAATTTTGTTATCATATATTTAAACAAGCTTAAGACATATCATAATAAGTCAATGAGAAATCAGAATAATCAGTATGAGCCAATTAAGCCTACATTACAGTCCATTCCATAGCCAGATGGACTTTTCACTTCATACCATCTTACTGATTTGAGCTTTGAGAAAAGAGATAAAATGCACTGCTATATTCTCTTCAACTATAATGTCATTGAACCGTACATAAAGTGAATCACTCAACTTTATTTATTTCATAATATTTATAAGAAAATACTCCATTACACCTAAATTTGTTCTTTGTGCATGCAGTAAACACAAGGAGGTTATAAGTGTTAGATGTGTGCCCTAGAAGCTAGATTGGCTAATACTTGTAAGACACTTTTAAGAATAATTTTATAATTTTAACTATAATAAATAAAAAAATTATTTTCTATCATAGTGTGTATTTAAAGTATCTGTGATACATTCTTTGAGTTAATGATAATGATAATTCATATTTTTAGGAGTTAAAAATTTAAGACATGAATTTTCATAATCAACTCATAAACTGCTCCTGACCATAGGATCATCATAAGGATGATGATCGATCCGAAAGATTGATGTACGATCGCTTTTTTAGAATAGATGAGTCTTAAATCTATGGTGTGGAGACATTATAATGAGAGTACAAATACTCGTTAGAGAACGAGAGCACTAAGCGTGACCACCTTAAGCAGTCATAAGAAAGTCTACCTTCTCATCGATGACTGGCCCGATGCTGCAGTAGTATATCTGGTTCTTTGATCTGAGATGCATCGATAGTTCATCTTGAGGGTGTTATAGTTTAACAACACCATAACTCGATCTTCTAGCCATTCAGAATCATGAGATGTATGTTGGTTATAGCATGCTCATTGTAGGAATTGGATTGCACCAATAAAGAGATCTATCTACCTCGGTAGATGAGGAGTAATCCTATGATGATCATGAGATTAAGTTCATAAGTCCATGGCCATGGTAGTGTGAAGATGATAAAAAGAGTTTCTATTAGGATTTCACATTGGACTTGAATCGAATGATTAATTCATATGATGGATGTTGGGTTTGACGAGTTCACCTTAACCCTAATCCTATCAGAGCTCAAGATAGAAGAACCCAATCACACAGATAGCTGCACTGAGAGATTTACTTTCAATTTTAATAGATTACCATCATATACTGTTAGGTATCATTGATAGATTTTGGGAGCAATTAGAATGATCTTGATGATCGATCATTCTAATTATGTGAATCAAAAAAGTTCTGATCCATCGAAAGATGTTTCGATGATATCGATGATAGAGATCACGACATATCCCATTACCATATGGAACTGAACCTAACTGGGTCATACAAATAAAGGTTTAGATATGGATGTGATCAATTGTGCTTACTTAGTTTGATTGATTTGGATTAGATCCAATCAGGTTCAAGGAAATCGTGCTAGCACATGATTGAGCCTGACATTCTCCTTTTGCAATTTTTTTGATCTATCTCTATTGAGTCAAATTTGATTTGACTCATCTTTAGATTGTAAATGGGTTTATTTTCATCTAGCTAGAACTTGTCCAGATCAGATTAATTCTAGAAATAAATCCATTCTGAAATATAATTGGACTAGGGTCAATAGTTGACCCAATTGAGAGAATTGAGAGTCATAGAATCATAGCCTTCTAGAAAATTTTTTAGAAACTCTTTTTCTTTAATTTTTGGATATGTGATAGGACATGAGTCATACTTTGGGTGTGCTAAATTTGGTGATTTTTGGAGGTGCTTAGATTGAGTTAAGGCATAGTTTGATTTGGATCAAACTCTTGAGGGAAGAGTCGTAAGCACCCTGGACTCTTCCTTATCCCTTCATGCCGCCACCTTTGGAGATGTTTTTGATCAACCAAAACCTAATAGAAATTAGGTTGGGGATGTGGGCTATCAGCTCTAGAGTCTTAAGTTATCAAGCAATTTGATTACTTGATGAAATGGGACTCTAAGGTGGCGCAGTAGTCTATTTAAAGACCCTGCGCCCTAGGGCTTTAATCCTTTGATCACCACGCCCATATGCTGCCGCCATAAAACCTCCTTCATGCCCCATCTAGAGCTCCTCCCTCTCTTCTCTATGTTCACACTAGAGTTGGTGAGGTTTCAACCATCAAAAGTTGAGAAAAGCTAAAGATAAAACAAGACAGGGCGATCAAGATCAAGAGATAGGGTGCTACCTTCAAAGTTTATTTGAAGGCTTCATAAATTAGATCCAGATCTAATCTTTTGAGATTAGATCTACAAGAAAAGTGCATCCAGATCCTGCCCAAATGAATTTCGATAGAGGCCAGGCAATTGCATGGCTACATCTAGAATCTCGGGTGATAATAGTGAAGGGAAATCCTGATTTCCCGGTCAAGGTTTATCCAGATCTGATTAGATCAAGAGATATATTTCAAAATTTTTTCTTGATCTTAATCAGATCTTGATATGTTTCAGATCTGATTATTATTATTTTAATAAATAAAATAAAACAAGATAAATTAAATCAAAATTTAATTTACCTGATTTGGGTAATCCTATTACCCTGTAGATGATCCTGATTGCAGCGGAAGGTTCTGGATCTAGCCACGCAAGCGCCTGGCCTCTACCGGTATCCACTCGGGTTGGATTTGGAGATCCTCTTCTTCTCTATCACACCTCCAAAAATTAGATCTGAATCTGATCTGGAGGATCTTCAAAACTCTTTTGAAGATCTGTAGTCGTCCTTTTGCAGCAGCGCAGCCTTCTTGCTTTTGATCGTCTTTTCTTGATCTGAATCGCACCAACCAAAGTCCAAAATATCTTTTGGATGTGGAGAGCAAGGGGAGAAGAGACTATGGCATGGAGAAGGAAGGGAGAGGCAGCCTTGGGGCGTGTCTAATAGCATTGGAATTAGGGTTGGGCGCAGGGTCTTATTTATAGACCTCTTGTGATCCAACTCCTCTTCCTCTCAACCAATCACAACCCTTTGTGAAATCAGATCTAAATCTGATTGGTTGGAATAGAGACCCCTGGATTCCTCCTTAGAGGGCGCCTAAGACCAGTCAAACTGGATTCTTAGTAGAACTCTGATTGGAATCCAAAAGGGAGGTGGAGTCCTTGTCCAACAAGGACTCCTAGGCGCCTCCTACTTGGGCTCACGCCACCCTTGGCGTGCGCCCTTCTCCTTGCCAGGTTCTGGCAGGGGGACAGGCCCCCACCAGCTCTCCAATAGGTGCATGACATGTGGTCAAAAGTCAAAGGATGAATGGTTAACATTTGACCAGTCAAAGGTAGACTTTTGACCAAAGTCAAAGAACAAGAAATGGCAGGTGACCAAAAATGGCAGGTAATGTCTTACAAATAAGACAACCTATTCTGACTTGGACAACCTCCAGTCAGACCATATGAAGGCCTCTGATTGAGCACAAACTTCTTTGGCTCAGTCAGGACAACTTATTTGTGATAGTAAAAGAAGAACGTTAGGTTCAATCGAGTGCTAGCATGATTTCCTTGAACCTAATTGAATCTCATTCAGATCAATTGAACTAGATCAGTTCAATTGATGATCACCAGATTCAAACCCTTGTTTGTGTGACCCAGTTAGGTTCAGTTCTGTATGGTAATGGGATATGTCATGATCTCTATCATCGACATCATCGAAACTCCTTTCGATGGATCAGAACTCTTCTGATTCGAACAGCTAGAATGATCGATCATCTAAATCATTCTAATTGCTCCCAAAATCCACCAGTGACACCTAGCAGTATATGGTGGCAACCCATCAGAGCTGAATGCGAACCTCTTGGTGCAGCTACCTGTGTGATTCAGTTCTTCTATCTTGAGCCCCGATCAGATTAGGGTTAAGGTAAAACTCGTCAAACCCTAGTCTCTGTCATATGATGTAATCATTCGATTCGAGTCCAATGTGAAAATCTAAATAGAAACTCTTTCTATTATTTCACTCTACCATGGCCATGGATTTCTGGACTTGATTCTCATGATCATCATAGGGCTACTCCTCTACCACCGAGGTAGATAGATTCCATCTTGATGCAATCCAGTTCCTACAATGAACATGCTATAGCCAACATACACCTCAGGGTTCCATATGGCTAGGAGATCGAGTAATGGTGTAGTCAAACTATAACACCCTCAAGGTGAACTGCCGATGCATCTCAGGTCAAAGAACCAGACACACTACTGCAGCATCGAGTCAGTCATTGACGAGAAGGTAGACTTCCTAATGACTACTCGAGGTGGTCACGCTCAGTGCCCTCGTTCTCTAACGAGTACCTGTACTTTCGCTCCGGTGTCTCCACATCCGTAGACTCAAGACACATCTACTAAAGAGAAGCGATCGTACACCAACCTTCTGGATCAATCACCATCCTCGTGATGATCCTATGGTCGGGAGCTGTTTATGAGTTAATAATGATTATTCATGTCTTAAATTTTCAACTCTTGAAAATATGAATTATCATTACCATTAACTCAAAGGATGTATCACAGACACTAAATACACATGTGTGATAGAAAATAACCCATTTCATTAATTATAGTCAAAATTATAATTTTGCTCCTAGAAGTGTATTACAAGTGTCAACCAATTCTGGCTTCTAGGGCACATATATCTAACAAATAGATCATCGATAGGATAAAAGCTATTTACCCAACCAAGGTAAGAAAAATAAATGAGATTTAATTTCAATTTTTAGTTTTAATATCATATCTATAGGATCAAATTCAAGATGTCTCAAATTTGATTAAGATTTTTAAAATTTTTTTTTAAAATATTTCTTCAGATCCAATCAGATCTGAATGATCCTATGGCGGAAAATAGAATTTTTTCTTCAAATGGTATCAGAGCTATGTTAGCAGTTCTACAGATCTATTTTAGATCTAATTTTATTTTTATTTATAATTTAATATTAAAAAAATTTAGATATCATATCAGATATGATTTGATTTGAAATTAAAAAATTAAAAATTAAATAATTTAGATCTATAGTGTATGAGATGCATGATTAGACAAGGTATAGAATAGTTTTATGTGTAGTCTAGTATAATAATATTTTAATTTAATTAAATATAATTTTAGATCTATTTTATTTTTATTTTTTTAATATTATAAATATTATAATTAGATCTAAAAAATAAAAAATATAATTTTTAATTTTTAATTTATTCATATGAGATATGAAAGATGCATGTTTAGACTAGTTATAGAATAGTTCTATGAACTATTTAGAATAGTTTTATTTTAATATGATCAATTTAAATTTTATTTTTTAGATATTATATATGATATATCAGATCTAAAAATATGCATGTTTAATTAAGTTATGATACATAAGATGTATGCAAAAAATATATAGGTTAGATCATTAATTGTATATGTGATATATGATTCAGATCTAACTTATTTTATAGTAGAAAATATATTTTTGATTAAAATATTCTTCTTGACCATCTAGTCATAAGAATAAAGTAGGATTTAAAGAACCTCTCCTTTCATTCGATGGGGTGTTCTTATAGTATGTAGGGGTGCTGCGCATTCATTCTTAATCAAAAATCAGAACTTACTTTTCTACAAAATTCTAGATTCTAAAATCCTAGGATTTTGATACATATTTTTGTTCATGAATCCAAACTTAATTAAGAATTAAGATTATGAAATCAATTAGATCTAAAAATTATGAATTTTTAGATCTAAGACACCTTTATAAAATTGGGTTCGGACTTGGGTAGCTCAATTAGGTCTAACGATTGATCAAACCAAATCAAGAGTTGGTTAGATGAAATTAAGAGTGCTTAGAATTGATCAGTCTAATAGGATTAAGTCTGGATCAAGATCGACTCACATTCACATGTGGTTGACCAAGTTAAGATCTAATTTGGCTCCGTAGTTCGAGTCTAGATTGTAGGTTAATCTGATTGATTCTGATTTGATAATTTAGTATCTAAGATAAGTCTGGTAGATATGATTGAATGATTTTTAATTAGGAACTATTCAACCTAAATGCATTCTTGTCGAGTTAATAGTATATCCCTTCCATCGGTCTTACTTACCTGATCATTTGTATCGATCCAGTTCTGATTAGAGGTGGCTAATAATTCGAGCTAACCCATGCCATTAGATTAATCATAATTATTATGACTAAGTCAAGTAAAGTTTAAAGAGACTTGAATCAAATCTTTCTAAGAAAATATTAAGTCATAGATCTTTCACTATTGTAGATGTGCAGGCTCTTTCTATGGTTGATTATTCTCGACTGGATATAGTGGTTCAGTTGTATCAGAAAGACGCAACCATGTCTATTAGGCATTGGATGCTACGGGTTGGAGGATGGGTTGGACTCAATATTTCAGATACGATGAGGGATCCAATCAGAAATCTAATTCGTACAAATGATAAATCTGATTTAACTAAGGAGTTGATCAATATTCCGAATATAGTGAGATTTATAAATTAGAGACTAGGTTTAGATGCACCATGATTAGAGAATTATTGGACAAAAATTGTCCACTCATCGATTGATCCATCATCAATAATTGTTAGATGATGTGGTGAGCTAGTCAATGAAATCCCATCATCCACTAGAAATTATTGATCACGAAGATTTTCGCATCTCTGCTAAGAAAGTGTAGAAATCTAAGTAAATAGTAGGAGCCTAATTTATTTAAAATAAAACTTCTAAACAAATTGGTTAAGTCTAATTACAAAATCTAACTAGAAACTTTGACTCTATAGAAAAATATCTACGTCCAACCCACTAGCCCGTATCCTGGACACCCATAGACTGACCGGATCCAACTATAAGGGTTGGCTCTAAAATTTTAAAATTATTTTAGATTTTGAGAAGTTAACTTATGTATTGGAATAGGATCCTCCCACTTTACTAGTCCATCCATTTGTTGAATAGAGAGCGTCTGTGAAAAAGTGAATGAATGATGATAATAAAGTCAGGTATTACATGTTGGGCTCAATGTCTGATGAGTTCTAGCATCAACATGAAAACATAAAGACTACCCGCCAAATGTTGGCTCACCTGCAAGAGTTATTTGGTAAATAGAGTTGCACAGCAAAATATCAAGTCACTAGGAGACTTTTTAAGGCTCAGATGCATGATGGATAGTCGGTCCAAGATCATTGTCTGATGATGATCAAGAACTTAGAAGAGCTTGAGAAGTTCAGTGTCAAGTAAGATTAGGATCTGTAGATTGATATAATCCTACAGTCCTTGACTGATGCATATGGGTAGTTTATCATGAACTACCATATGCATAAACTACAAAATATCTTGACTGAGCTTATGAACATACTGGTCACTACTGAGCTTTTCAAAAAAAGTTCTAAAGGCTCGGTACTTGCTATGGAGCTGATTTCTTCCAAGAGAAAGTCTTTTAAAAAGAAGAAGATCATGAAGAAGTAGAAGATGGAAGGTGAGAAGAAGAAGAAGATAGAGCCAAAGAAGAAGATCATTGATAAGAAAAAATATTTTCATTGCAACACCGATGGCCATTGAAAGCGGAACTGCCCTCTATACCTAGCCAGCCTGAAGAACAAGAAGGAGGTAGGTCCTTCTAGAGGAATGCTCGTAATTAAATCTAATCTAATGATTTCTTCTACATCCAGTTGGATGCTTGACTCTGATTCTAGTGCTCATTTGTACACTTCTATGTAGAATCTTGAGGGGAGCAGAAGATTGAGGGATGGTGAGATGATCCTACGCATCAAGAATAAAGCAAGAGTTGCTGCTATGGCCATGAGAACCTATCCTCTTTGACTACCATCAGAATTAGATTTAGTTCTTAAAGACTATTTTTATGTGCTTGCAGCAAGCAAGAATTTAATTTTTGTTTAATGTTTAGCATAGGAAGGCTATGTAATTAATTTTCTTAAGGATCATTATAATATTCTTTATAAAAAAAATAAAATTATAAGTAATTTTTTTATTAATGATCTCTACCAGTTACATATCGATGTTTCTATTTTTAATATCAAGCAAAACGTGAATGCCATAGGATCAAAACGACTTAGGGATAGTCTAAATGATAGATATCTATGGCACCTTAGGCTAAGTCATATAGCTGAAGACAGGATTAACAAATTGGAGAAATCTGGGCTATTAAGTCCTTTGACTTTCGAGTCATATTCGATTTATGAATTATGCCTTCATGGCAAAATGATCAAGCTCCTTTTTATAGGACATAGGAAAAGAACCATAGACCTACTTGCCCTGGTACACACAGACGTGTACGACCCATTTGATGTCCCAGTTAGGGATAATTATATCTACTTCTTCATCTTTACCGATGATTTATCTCGGTATGGATATGTGTATTTGATGCAACATAATTTTGAACTCTCTAAAAAATTCAAAAAATTTAGACTTAAAATAGAAAAATAAATAGAAAAATTTATTAAGGTTCTTCGATCAGATCAAGAAGATGAATATCTTAGTCGAAAATTCCTAGACTATCTTAAAAAAAATGGCATAGTCTCATAATAGACTCCACCTAAAATGCCTCAACTCAATAAGATTTTAAAATAGAGAAATCGGATCTTATTATATATGGTTCGATCCATAATGAGCTTCACGGACCTTCCAGAGTTTCTTTAGGGATATAATCTAATGATTGCTATATATTTACTGAATAAAATTTTTTCTAAAATCATTCCTACTATACCATATGAGATATGGCATGATAAGAAATCAAGTCTGAATTACCTCAGAATTTGAAGTTGTCCGGCTCATATCAAAAGACAACAGACAGATAAGTTAGAATCTAGGTCCTTTAGAGTTTGGTTCATTAGATATCCTAAAGAATCATTAGGATATTATTTCTATCTTCTAGAAGATCATAATGTGATTGTGAGTCGACATATCATTTTTCTTAAAAAATAATTCATTCAAGATAGTAGCATCGGAAGATAGATCAAGCTCGAGAAGAAAGTCTTCCAAGAGCAACGAGCTAAGAAATCTATGAAATCCAATCATATTGAGCCAGTCCAAACACTACCTCCTCCACCTCAAAAATCAACTAAAATTTTCTATCCTCCTGAAAGATACTTAGGTACTATTCAAGAGAATGTAGAAAAAATATTCCTCACGAAAAATGAGGTTCATGATGATGATCCCAAAACCTATGATAAGGTGATATCAGATATCGACTCCAAGAAATGGCTAGAGGTAATAAAATCAAAAATTGACTCAATGCGCTTAAACCAAGTCTGAACCTTAGTAGATCCATCTGAAGGTATAGTACCAATTGGGTATAAATGAATCTTCAAGAGAAAGATAGGTGCCGATGAAAATATAAAGACATTCAAAGCCAGGCTCATAGTAAAAGGATATAGTCAGTACAAAGGCATTGACTATCAGGATACCTTTTTGTTAATAGCTATGCTTAAATTCATCTGCACATTGCTTGCTGTTGCAGCCTATTTTAATTATGAAATATGGTAGATGGATGTAAAAATGACATTCTTAAATGGATGTCTTAAGAAAAATATCTATATGGAATAATCGCTTGATTTTACATTCAGTGATGGTGATCATAAGGTGTGCAAGCTGCAAAGATCCATATATGAACTTAAGCAAGCATCTCGGAGCTAGAATACTCATTTCAATGATGAAATCAAATCATTTGATTTCATCAAAAATGAGGAGGAGCCATATATTTTCAAAAAGATCAGTAGGAGTGCCGTTGTCTTTCTCGTACTATACGTAAATGATATCCTCTTAATTTGGAATAATATTTTCATGTTGATCATGGTTAAAATATGGTTGTCTAAAGAGTTCTCTATGAAAGACCTAGGAGAAGTATCTTTTATTCTAAAAATTAAGATCTATAGAGATAGACCGAATAGGATGCTAGGACTTTCACAGAAGATATACATAGAGGAGGTGCTAAAGAGATTTAGCATGAAAAACTCCAAAAAGAGTTTAGTACCCTTCAAACATGGTATTCATCTCTCCAAGAAGATGTGCCCTAGCACACCTGAGAAGATTGAATGCATGAGCAAGATCCCTTATATTTCAGCAATACGGAGCCTCATGTATGCCATGCTATGTACACGACCTAATATTGCCTATGCTGTGAGTGTCACGAGCAGGTATCAATTGAATTCAAGCAAAGAATACTGGATTTCTATGAAATATATCCTTAAATACTTGAGAAGGACTAAGGATATATTTCTAGTCTTTGATAATGAAGAACTCCAGGTTCAGGAGTGTATACACTCGAGCTTTATGTCTGACATAGATGATCGAAAGTCAATATCTGAAAGTTTATTTGTATGCAATGGTGGTACTATCAGTCGAAAGAGTTTCAAGCAGACAATAATTGTAGACTCAATAATAGAAGCAGAATACATCACTGTGTCAGAAGCTACGAAGGAGACATTCTAGTATAAAAAATTTACCGCAGAGCTTAGAGTGGTGCCATCGGATGCCATCCCTCTGTATTGTAACAACAATGGCACTATAGTCCTTGCTAAGGAGCCAAGGTTTCACCAAAAATCCAAGCACATTGAGCGGTGATTTCATCTGATCCGTGATTACCTCGAGAAGGAATACGTCGAGGTCAAGAGAGTCGATACTACAGATAATGCGGCTGACCCACTGACGAAGCCATTGAGATAATAGAAGATCGAAGCCCATCTTGAGAAGATGGAACTTAGATTTATAGCCAATTAGCTTTAGGTCAAGTGAAAGTTTGTTAGATGTGTGCCCTAGAAACCAAATTAGCTAATACTTATAATACACTTCTAAGAATAATTTTATAATTTTGACTATAAATAATAAAAGAATTATTTTTTATCATAGTATGTATTTAAAGTATTTATGATACATTCTTTGAGTTAATGATAATGATAATTCATATTTTTAAGAATTAAAAATTTAAGATATGAATTTTCATAATTAACTCATAAACTACTGCTGACCATAGAATCGTCACAAGAATGGTGATCGATTCAGAAGGTTGGTGTATGATCGCTTTCTTAGGATAGATGAGTTTTAAGTCTACAGTATGAAGATATTGGAGCGAAAGTACAGGTACTTATTAGAGAACGAGGGTACTAAGCGTGACCATCTCGAGCAGTCATAAGGGAGTCTACCTTCTTGTCGATGACTGGCTCAATGCTGCAGTGGTATGTCTGGTTCTTTGACCTTAGGTGCATCGACAGTTCATCTTGAGGGTGTTAAAGTTTGACTATATCATAACTCAATCTTCTAGTTATTTAGAATCCTAAGGTGTATGTTGGCTATAGCATGCTCATTGTAGAAATTGGATTACACCAATAAAGAAATCTATCTACCTCGGTAGATGAGGAGTAGCCTTATGATGATCATGAGATTGAGTCCATAAGCCCATGGTCATGACTGTGTAAAGATGATAGAAAAAATTTCTATTAGGATTTCACATTGGACTCGAATCGAATGATTAATTCATATGATGGATGCTAGGTTTGACGAGTTCACCTTAATCTTAATCCTGTCGGAGCTCAAGATAGAAGAATCCAATCACATAAGTAGCTGTATCGAGAGGTTCGCTTTCAGTTCTGATGAGTTACCACCATATACTGTTAGGTGTCATGGGTAGATTTTGGAAGCAATTAGAATGATCTTGATGATCGATCATTCTAATTATGTAAATTAGAAAAGTTCTAATCCATCAAAAGGTGTTTCGATGATGTCGATGATAGAGATCATGATATATTCCATTATCATATGGAACTGATCCTAACTAGGTCACACAAACAAGGGTTTGGAGCTGGATATGATCAATTGGGCTTACTTAGTTCGATTGATTTGGATTACATTCAATCAGGTTCAAGAAAATCGTACTAGCACATGATTGAGCCTGACATTCTTCTTCTATAGTTTTTCTGATCTATCTCTATTGAGTTAAATTTAATTTGACTCATCCTTAGATTATAAATTGGTTTATTTTTATTTGGCTAAAACTTGTCCAGGTCAGATTAATTCTAGAAATAAATCCATTCTGAAATGCAATTGGACTAGGGTCAATAGTTGACCCAATTGAGAGAATTGAGGGTCATAGGATCAGAGCCTTCTAGAAAATTTTTTAGAAACTTTTTTCTTTTAATTTTTGGATATTTGATAGGCTCGAGTCATACTTTGGGTGTGCCAAATTTGGTGATTTTTGAAGGTGCCTAGATTGGGTTAAGATAGAGTTTGATTTGGATCAAACTCTTGAGGGAAGAGTCCTAGGCGCCCTAGACTCTTCCTTATCCCTTCATGCTGCCACCTTTGGAGATGTTTTTGGTCGACCAAACCTAATAGAAATCAAGTTGAGGACATGGGCTATCAGCTCTAGAGTCCTAAGTTATCAAGAAATTTGATTGCTTGATAAAATGGGACTCTAAGGTGGCACAGGAGTCTTTTTAAAGACCCTGCGCCCTAGGGCTTTAATCCTTTGATCACCACGCCCATATGCTGCTACCATAAAACCTCCTCCATGCCCCATCTAGAGCTCCTCCCTCTCTTCTCCACGTCCATACCAGAGTTGGTGAGGTTTCAGCCGTCAAAAGTTGAGAAAAGTTGAAAATAAAACAAGATAGGGCGATCTAGATCAAAAGATAGGGTGTTGCCTTCAAAGTTTATTTGAAGGCTTCACAAATCAAATTCAAATCTAATCTTTTGAGATTATATCCATAAGAAGAGCGCGTCTAGATCCTACTCAAGTTGACTCCGATAGAGGCCAAGCAATTACATGGTTACATCCAGAACTCTGGATGACAATAGATCATCGGTAGGATAAAAGTTGTTTACCCAACCAAGATAAAAAAATATTAAATAAGATTTAATTTTAATTTTTACTTTTAATATCAGATCTATAGGATCAGATCCGAGATATCTCAAATCTAATTAAGATTTTTAGAAATTTTTTTTGAAATATTCCTTCAGATCCAATCAAATTTGAATGATCCTGTGGTGGAAAACAGGATTTTTCCTTCAATAAGATGCATCAAATGCAATCTAACGGTAAACACATTGATGTGCATTATCACTATATACAAGATATAGTGGAGCGAAGGAAGGTAAAAGTCAACTATATCCCTTCGAAAGAGATGATGGTTGATCCTATGACCAAAGGATTGACCTAGAGAGGTTCAGGGAGCATATGGAAAAGATGGGCTTGATTAATCACCTAGGTATAACTCACATGCAAAGTAAATAAGTCTAGTTGGATAGATTTTGGGACACCTGAAATGAACAACTAGCAACAGTCTGACTAATAAGTCTTAGGGACGCCTAAGAAAGTTTAGTTAGTGTAATTGTCACTTGTCAAAACCGGCATTGGTCATCTTAAGTGACATAGATAATGTACCATGAAACTAAAATTAACTAAAGGGCATGGATTTGTCACTTTAATAATTATTAGTAATGGTGGCACTGCCATAGTAATTGTCCATTGTTATTAAAAATCAAAATTACAATTACATGGTATAATGGATAAAATTTATCTAAAGTGGGAAAAAATAATGTTAAATAAATTTTGTCCAAATGGGAGATGTTAGCATATGGCCAAAATTTGTCTAAAGTGGGGGCAATTCAAGGACCGGTGCAATATCCAATGGTCACAACTTTTTACATAGAAGCAGTTGTCGATATCAAATGGATGCAATTTTATTCGGTAGTTGTTTTACATATTGTACAAGGGTTGTATCCATTCCCACTTATGTCTGTATGAATTCTATAAATTGGGGGTCTTGGGTCATTTCCAATATACTTCATTTTTGTACATGACAAACCATAATCTAAAGAGTTCTTAGAGAACCTTTAGTAAGTGACAAGTACAAAAATGATCTCAAAAATAATATGGGCACTTGGGTGATAACTAGCTTAACGGCATTACATCTCCAAGTACACACTCAGTATAATTTTTTTTAGGCTATTACTTAGTACCCTATGTTGGGAATTATGTCCTAAAATCAATCATTTAAGTTGTAGATGATTATACTTCTCATGTAATTTGTATATAAGTTATTACTTAATAAAAAATTATTTAGTTTTTTCATCATAAATTGTTTATCTTTCTTAAATAAACTCTTACATTATGATAAAGTCCTTAGAACCATTATCAATTGATAAAGAAGAATTTATTGAATGGTTCTTAAAATTATTCATGACTAAATAATATATTATTAATTAGGATGATAACTTATTGAATATAGATTGTTGTGTGCCATATGTATTAGTTATTCTCATAATCAAGAGGTGTGGAGATACTAGTGTGGCATGCAGGTGAGATATAGAAGTATATCTATACTGAACATGATCAATCTGCATAATACTCTGCTGTCAAGAGTAGCTAGCGAAGGCTATGGATATAAATATCTTTTTGATCTGAGATCACCACGATGATTTGTAAGCAACTCAATGTACTTTGATGACGAACTGTCTATATTTCTAATACAATAACGAAAGATTTATGGATGCAATCAAGTACTTGTGAAGTTAGTATGTGAGTTAAAATAAGATTGATCACTCTAAAAAATTTGAAGAGAATATCTCGCTGTATTTCAATTGAACAAAACCTAAGCTTGGATAATCCTTATGAGGAGTCATAGGATTTATGAGGTTAAAATACAATATGGATTAACCGATTAAGAGTTGACAGTTAATTCTAAAATCATCCCGAGCATTATAGATCAAAGGGATGAATTATACGGTAACCATAGGTCAGGATTCTCAAATGTTGCTTTATATACATTCGACCTATGCAAACGTTATGTATCATTATTAGATGGTCACTTCGATTGGTACAGAAATTTATTTCTATGCTATCGACTTAGGTTTGAATCTATGAGATCACACATATAAGAGATTTCTATCTGATCGGATGATTGATCAATGATTATGAATCGTTTAAGGATCTAATCGTCAATACAATTAATGATTGAATAAGTGCAAGTATTACAGAAGGATTAATTAGTAATTAGATTGCTAATTAGCTCAATCTGATTAAGTATTAGGATGAGATCAAGTCTAACTGAATTATATTCAATTTGATTTGGTTTGAACTTGATTGGATCAAGTCTAATATAATCTAATTACAAGAAAGATCAATTCTCTATTTGATTAGAACTTAAGTGCACCTAATTCTTAATTAACTTAAAATTTAAATTAAATTTAAATAAAATTTAATCAGATTTAATTGGATTGCTAGTTGGATTAGAATCATTCTTAATTAGGTTGCACTAATCCTTATTTAAATAGGATTAAGATTGGTTTGACCAAAGTCAAATTGGAGAGCCTAGTTGGATTGGAACTCTTCCTTTCCCTTTCCTAGTCGGATAAGAGAGAAAAAATACCAATAATCACTAATATCCTACTATCCTTTGTTTTAATATACTTGATCAATATTTTTCAGATTTTCTTACTCTAAATTTAGCTATTCTATAGATTTGATTATCACCTACTATTGAGTCTAGCCTATCATATGATATATTTTTGAACTTACTTAATACTTACTAATCTTTTTGTATCTTTCTTAGCCTACTTATCTTATGAAATCCCTAGCATTATTTTCTCTTTGCCATTATCCAAAATAGATATATTTTATTTTAATTGTCTCTTGTATCCCATTATTCTACCACCCCATATATTCCTTTTGATGTAGCTAGCTATTTGGTTCCACATTTAATTTGTTCCATTCCTTAAATTATAATATTTTTCCTTTAATATTCCATCCTAAAAAGTTATAATATTTTTCTCTTTCAAATCCTGCCATATTATCTTTGGATATTTTAATTTTTTTCCTTTCTTTCCGCATGTATTTATATACACTACAATCCTTACATATCAATCTTTTCTTTTTTAGTAAAAAAAACAATTTATTTATGATAAATTTGATCTTCGCTTAAAATTACTAAATACTTATCTCCCTTCTTAAAATAGATTTTGTAATTACTAAATCATATGCTAGTAAAAACTCGAGAATTGAATCTTCCATTAAATTCCTATCTTTTCAAAACTAAATCATCATATTTAGTATTACTTCCCCCCCAAAATGCTCATTTAGGCACCACCTATAGTTATCCTTTTATTTTTTAGAAAATCTTTGCATTATTCTACTTATTTTCTCCAAAAAATTTTCTATTTTGATAAAACCAAAAATTGTTTCTTAATCTTCTTCACTAAGCCTACTTGTAATGCAGTAATACTAACTACAAACTACATGGATAATCTTCTTATCTAAAATTAATCTACTAGCCTATCACTTATCCTTTTTATATCTACAATTTTTTTTAATGACTATTTTTACTTTATTTATTATTATTTGTACTTACATGTAGTAGTTTATATCCATCCTTAATGTTCTTAAATTTAAATACCTTTTATTCAATTTTTCACAAGCAAGCAATCTCAATTTTTTTGTATATCATTGCATCCACTAGTTTTTTACTTTATTCAATCAAATCTCCAACACTCAGTATCTTTTTGCAAGGTGCAATTTTTCTCCTCACCATCCCAATTGGATGTCAATATACTATGGTACTACTAAAAAATTTTCTAATTTTTGATAAACCTTGCCAATTAATCATTATAATGGAGTTATGCTATAGGGAATTGACATAATTTTTGCTCATGTATCACTATAATTGGATTATATTGTAGTTGGTGGTTTGCAATGACCTAATCAATTCTTGGCCGTTTTTGACTAGGTTAATTCATGGTCCGTTGCATATAATGGCAGATGCCCTGACATTTATCACACAAATCAAATTTGGATTTATTTCATAGTTATCAATATATTTTTATAATTTGTTGCCAACCTGATGTTAATCTTTCATCCTTTTTTATCCGGATTTGAGATGGGCCATGACATATATATATATATATATATATATATATATATATATATATATATATATATATATATATATATATATATAAAAGATGAAAATATTTTTTCGAAACATAGAAGACAAAAATTCACAGTAATAATATATATTAAAAAAATAAATCAAGAGATCATGTCCATCTATACTAGGCTTCCAGGATGCAGGCGCTAGTGAAGTGGCAAACCGCTTTACGTGGGGTTGGCTGGACGATTGGGCTCGTGGCTTCTTAGGCCCACCACCGCCGCCCCTAGAAACCTTCCCGTTGCGCGTCCTTCGTTCTTTTTCTCCATCTCTGCCTTCCTCTTGGGGTCTGGTATCCAATTCGCTCCCTCTCTCTCCCTCTTCGTTAAACTCAGGTGCCTCTTCACTTCAATTCTCTTTATTTCTTCTCGTAAATTCTCCGTCCCCTTCGTTACCCTCGCCTCAATCTCGATTCCCAGTTCTCCGTTCGCAAGAATCATTGGATTTTCTCAAACCTTAACCCCCTAATGGTAATTGGCTTCTAGTTTTTTTTTTTAAATCAATTATTTGGGGGTTTTTTGGAGTTTGGAAGGATGATTCCATGGGGGGGATTGGGCTGCTGCGTGAGTGCAGCTGCTCTATATCTCCTGGGAAGGAGCAGCGGAAGGTATTGTTCTGATTTGCTGATTGGATTGACTGAGTTTGTTCCTGTCTTTCTTGAAATTTATGCTCGTGATTGTTGATTCTTGATGAACTTTATGTGCAGGGATGCTGACATTCTAAGGTCGGTCACCAGGGTAGGCCAGTTGAAGGATCTTGGTATGTGCGCCTGGCGCACTTTGTGGATGTTCTTTTTCTCTGCTGTTGATTGTGTTAGTGATGTTCAATTAATAGATGAACTAGTTTTGTTGATGCTGGTGCTTGGGAATTTGAGTGCTTTATTGATCCAAGTTTCTGTTTTTGGTTCCACAAAGAAATTAATTTCCTTTTCTTTGCTTTTCTTGTTTTAACTATTGGTTATAGCTTGACATTCTTACCACACGGGGTAAATTTTGGTGGTTATGTTCTGGCTATAATTTCAATCTGTATCAAGTACTAGTGAGAGTTATGGAAATTGATTGTTTGTGAGGTATGTAAGAAGTTGAATGAATGTCTTAATCAACTACTTCTCCTAAGTACTCGTACAAGTGTTTGTGTTGGATGTTGCTATAGGGAGTATGCTTCTCTGAACTCAAAAGAAAAAGGGAGATTCCATGAGGTGTTGTATCTGTTTGGATATGAATTTGAATTAGCTTTATATTTTGAGTTAACATAAAAAATCAAAGTAAAGCAAGCTCGTTCTTTTATGGTTAAAACAATAATCAAGGGACAGCTCACATATAACCATGAAATCATTAATTATAAGACCACCAACATAATTAGCTTATGATAGACACAGTATTGCAGACAAGTCCCTCAGTATCAGTTGTGCATGGAAATGGATGTGAGACTGTATTTGGACATGTAGCTGGTTGTTTGATACAACAATAGGAGAAAAGAGAGGGAACAGGAAAAAATAACGTTAATGTAGCTCCATACCTTACTTTTTAATATAACATATAAAAATATTTTATTTTGGCAAAGATGCCTGAAATATATGTTGCTCATCTGAACATCAAAATTAGCTCAAAAGTCAAGGATACAAGAAATAAACACCATGCAAAGTTATTTAAAAAACTAAAAAGTTAATTAATCTACAATAGGTCACTTCCAACATCACTCCATATGGTGGATCAAATTCATTGTTTGGAGAACCCAACTCTGTCTCGATCTCTAGAAAGTTGCAAAATAAAAAATGTGATTAATATCTAAATGTTTGATGCATATCTGATTCACTGATATCTATCTGATAAGTATTCTTTAGGATGGATGTGACATTCTTGTTAGTGCAGCTGAATATATAAATATTCTTGCACCTGTGTCCTTTTTGTGTTTTAATATACCGTCTCTGAGGTGAAATGTGGATCATAAAATTTTGTTAAACAATATTAAGATTCCTCACATTGAATAGATGGGGAGGATCAACAAGTTTTGAGATCTACATGGCTGCGATCGCATGTGCAACATTGGTACCTCAGACTGGTAGAGATCTGCATCATGTAGGTTTTACTCAACCTCCCAGAACTATAAATAGTGATAGCTACTTTTGTTTTTTGAGACATACACTAATTTCTCTTTGCAGAAAATAAATATGAAATCTTTAGCACTCGAGTAGCTTAGCCCTTAGAGATGAATCATCATTGCTGGATTTCATCAGGACGAAATGAAGCAAAGCTTTATGATCCAGATAATTGAATTTGTAAATATTGCTGCCCGGTTAGCATTTTCTCATGTTGCCTTGGTGAATTTTAACATCTCTATTATGGTAGTGTTTTGAATTCTTTTTAATGCTTTGGAGAGCACACTTTCTGGTTGTTGTGAAATATGAAAACCATGTTTTGTTTGAGCACTTCTCACTATTCATTATTACAATTAGCATGTCCTCTGTTCACCTTTTTCTTTGTTTTTTGTTTTGGTTGTTGTGTTTTTTTTTTTGCAGGGGGGGGGAGGAGATTTGTGGGGGGGGGGGGACTTATTTACCAGTGAGGAGAATGTTTTTCCCTTTTCATGTTGCTCTTGGTGTGTATGAACATTTAAGATCCCTGTAATTTTGTAGAAGTTACTGTCTAAATCTATCATTGTGTTGGGAAAAAGGCTTTTTCCTGTGGAGAGGAACCTTTATGTTGAATTCTGTTTTTCTGTCAGCCAATTTAATGGTTATGTATAAGTGATAGGTTTGCTAAATTTGATTGATATAGGAAAGAATAGATTCATCTTTCCTTATGTTTTGGCCTTTCAGCGGTTCTTTTGGAGACTGCACGCAAAGTCCTTCCTTTCATTGTCACTGTTTCTGGACGAGTTGGCTCAGAAACACCAATCAGCTGTGAACAAAGTGGTTTGAGAGCTGTAATAGTAGAAGAAATGGTACATTTGGTTTCTCATAGACCAATTTGCTGTGAAAATTCTATAGATACCTAGTTGGCTACTTCTTTTATACATTTTAGGTGAACTTTCTGGTTGAAACCCTTGTTCAGGCTGAACAACACTTCTTGAAGCATAATGATGCTGGTTCCTGGATACAAGACTCTGCTTTGATGCTTTCCATGAGTAAAGAGGTTCCCTGGTACCTGGTAAGTAATGGCCATGATTCTTCACTTCAAGGCTTTGATGTTGATGTAATGTATCACCGATTGGACAAAATGATTAGTGTTGCATTAAAAAGCATATTATTGAAGTAGTTTCTACTAGAGAATTTTTATCATTTCTAACCTACAGCAAACAAGAGATTAAATTTTCCCTATACATCTAATGCTGAGAGGTTTGTGAGGATCACTTTTACAGGGAAGTCATGTTACCATGCTTCTGCGAAAAGCAATTGTGATGGCTATTTTATAAGGTTTTGTGAAATCAGTTATCTCCTATACATTTTGTTTATGAGAAATTCGATGCTTCTAGGAAAGCCATTCCAATTCTCATGTTTAGGTTAAGTTGTATGTAGCTGTAGAAATAAGTTGCCTAGATCAATGAACAACTTGGGAGGATAATATATAGGTAACATAGAAAATGAAAAATCAATTTCTGATTAAATGAATGTTTTATGTGCTCGTTTCCTTGTGATTGTTCGTAAGTCAATGTAATTCCATCCTTATCAAAGTTCACAACTTTACTAAATATCAGAAGAAGAGATAATTACCCTTACCTGAAATAAACCAGAAATTTATTTGTTTAGTTGGGTTAAATTTTCAATATATGCTTAATGTGTGATGATCTATGGATGTCTTACACTTATTATACTGGGACTTGGTTAATTATTTACCATTGTTGTAAAAACTACCGGTTTATATTGACTAGTTCCCAATGAAAATTCTTGTTCAAGTTCTATAAATAAAGGCTTAAATTTTCAAGAACTTTCCTATAAGAAGAAAATTGTAAAGTTCTTATGAAATTAATGAT
The DNA here is from genome assembly GCA_006176705.1 of Cocos nucifera. Classification (NCBI taxonomy): domain Eukaryota; kingdom Viridiplantae; phylum Streptophyta; class Magnoliopsida; order Arecales; family Arecaceae; genus Cocos; species Cocos nucifera. The sequence goes on from QRFJ01000044.1 coordinate 2,171,113, forward strand.
ATATGGAAAACTTAAAATGAGAAAGGTTTGATATAAACTTTTATAGAATTATTTTCTGACTAGAGGGTATATTGATGATGTTTTTATCATTATTACATCATTCAAATCTTTTCTTTCTTAATGTAAAGCTTGATGCCTTTAGATATACCGTCTGCATGTAATCAGATGTATAAATTAGGATATTAGGATAGCCAAAGAAGGCTTATTTGACATCTCATATTTTTCTTGGGAATTTTGATATTCTTCTTGAGCAGAGTCAACTCATGTTTTGATTGTTAGAGTTTCCATAGCCTTTGCAGTTGAGAGGATATTCTTTCGCAGCTTCGCTCAATGAATAAATTTAATCCCATCTCATGCTTTCACCAAAATGAAATGCAATATTGTTAGTTATTCCAATGACCTTGAAAATCACTGGGTCCTTAATATTAGGTCCTTTTTTCTTCTTGAACATAAACCAACCTATTTATTAAACATGTCAAAAATTCACATATGAACCCAATCTATTTATTGAACAAATAACACGACCCAACCTACATAACCCTTTTAATAAATAGGCCAAATCAAGTTAAACAGGTTAAGTGGGTTTGTAATGAATTAAATGGATTTAAACAGGTTGAGTAGGTCAGGTTAAACTACATACAACAGGTTAAGTAGGTTTCAAATGGGTTGAATGGATTAGATAACGACCTGACCCAATTATTAAACAAATCAAAATGGGTTATATAGGTCAAAGGCTTGAAACCTGAACCCAACTCGTTTAATAAATAGATCTAGGTGGGTTGACCCATTTATGACACTGGCATATTTATGTTAAGCCCGAACTTGCTTAAAGTGGATTGTTTGCAGGTTAGGTTGATGGGTTAGGGCAAAAATTGCCATCGTTACCTAAATCCCACTTGTCCAATTTATCTTAAAAAGATGTTGTAACTTTTAGTTGATGTATATTCTTTTTACCTATTTCATTTTTGTGATTTCTTCCTATTTCCTATCATTTCTAGTCAGATTTATCTGAATTTACAATATATATATATATATAGGGGCAGACTTAGGTAAGGTCGATCGGATTTGGACTCAGATCCAGTCAACTTAAAATTAGACAATGGGGGTCCTACATCGATGATCCAAACCGTTAGATGTGATTGACTACCTCAAAATTGCTTGCACACCAAAATTCATATGATTTGAAGATCCTTAGCCTATACATCAAGTGATCAAAAAATACATCAATTCAATTTTATTTAGGCTATCCAATTTTTGACTACTTGATGCATAGGCTGGGGGTCTCCAAATCATATGATTTTTTGTGTACAAACAGTTTTGAGATAGTAGATCATATTCAATAGCTTTAATCATTGATATAAAACACTTATTATAGAGTTTTGATCTGATCGAATCTAAATCCAAATCCGATCGACTTAATTCTAGCTGGCTCATATAGTAATATATATATATATTACTATTCCTGATCATCTTTAAATGTTCCTGGGCTATTTTAGACAATTTTCCTTTGTTTGATACTTTGTTTTTGTGTGCAAGGTTCACCTTCAAGACATATTCATTGGCAGTTAATATAATCCTCTTGCATGTCAACACGACCATTAAGTTACCTTAATTATTTTAAATGGTTATCTATTTGTGCTATAAGGCTTATGCTAGGCCTGAAATTCATTTCACCTGGCTAGCCTATGGGTCATCTTTGGAAGGTCAAGCCCACAAATTCCGCTTAATTAGTTTAATTAGTGCTCCTTGTGGTCTTTGTTATTCTTTTCATGATTGCTGGTGGAACCTATTGTGATGGTAGTTGCTGGTCTTTATTTTTCATTTTGATGTTCTTGAGGGTCCTTATTGGCTTTTAACGATTATTTCATGTGCATCATTATCTAGTATCTGCACTATGTTATGCATAAATTGCATTTAACATTTATCTGCTTTATTAGTGTAATCAGGACGTCTTCTTCCTATGGTGCATCATCTTTGGATATTACCATCACTTCATTTATCTTTGGTACATGCTTGAATTGCTTTAGAACCATTTTTGTTTGTCATGTCTCCACATTTGACATTTGGGATATAAATTCTTCACGGTTCACCTTCTTATCCATTGGTTACATGTGCATCAACCTCGTGTCCTGGCTTTTGTTCTTCTTCGTTTAACATTGTTTGTCTGCAGATCCTTGGAATCACCTACTCGTGGTATGGTACTGCTTTTAACTTTATCAGCTAGTCTCAAATGCTAGTGGGTGTTTCTGCGACGTAACTTTCACCAATCTGAGTAACCTACCTTATTAGCGTACTGTTCTATATTGCCAACATCACCATTTTCTAAGTCTTGGATGTTGTCATGGTGAGGCTTCTTGAAGTAAACATTGATATAATCATGTATATTGTATTGCTGGTAAAACCAATAATTTGTTCAACTTTTGGAGCTGCTCTTAGTGAAATAGTCTTAGCTCGCCTGCAGACTTTCCTTGCCACTAGGATTGCACTTTCATGGCCTCTAGTGATAAGTTAATTTCTGTGCACTTGATTCCGAATACATGTCCATGCATTGTCAAGTGTCATCAGAGCTGATCTCGCTAACTCCATGCCTTGGATAATTGACATCCAATTCAATTGAGACCGTTGATGTTGTCTTGTTTCTTTGCTTTGCCCTCCGCTTGAGTATGTCTATAATTTTTTTTATTTGGTAGTTTGTCTTGATTGTGGCAAAACCATGGTTATTTATCCACCTTAGGTTCAAAAAAGTGAGAGTTGGGTTTTGGTGGTAGAATAATTACTAGCATATAAATATCACAAGAGTTGTGCATGTAATTCTATACATTGAGTCAGCTCATCATGTACCCAAAGTGTGTGTTGATGCATGCATCTGTTTAAGTCGCATGTTAGGCCATGCAAAGTGAGAATCTCAAAAGTTGATCATGATTTGTGAAATTATATGTCTGAAGACAAAAAAAAATCAAAATATTTGGAGGTCACTTAGTTTTGCAGTGGGATTCTATAATGATGTAACTTAAGATATTGTGATGAGATGATATGCGGTCTAATGGTATTCACATCCAATACTTTTTGTTCAATAATATTAGATTTGCAGATCACAATCAGTAGCATGTGCATCTGCACATGCATACTGGCTCATAAAATTAAGCAACCTTGTCAAACTTTCTGTCAGTTGATCTTTTGTTAGCTATAACCGCAACCATTATGCCTCAGTCTAGGATTGGCATCCTTGGTCATGTTTCCCAGTCATCCTATGGAGATTCATTTTCCTGTCATTCTAGCTAGATTCATATCCCCTTTTGAGTTTCTAAACTTCCATTAATGCTCCTAGTATAGTTCCTCCAGATTTCAGACACTCTGATCCATATATGATTATTTGCCATCTCATTTAAAGATGTGAGCAACCAATTAGAAGATCCTTGTACGACCATTATTATAGGAATGTTAAGTTGTGAGCTATTAACTTTTCAATGTGGCTTGTGTCATTATTTTATGATGATGCAATATTTGCAGATCGGTCATGAGAAATTTCACTTATATTTGAATCTTGAGTTTCTATAAACACATGGTATTGCCCTTGCGGTGGTAATTGTTGTTTTGACGAATGGATGAACAACAGGTTTAGAATTTTATTTTTGTTAAGGGATATATTATCATTTGTTCATATACTGGATTTGCCGACCCCAAATAGTTGGGGAACGCTTTTATGGCTATTTTGAGTCGATGACAAATTTTGGACATAGGTAATGAAGCAGCCGTGTGGTTATCCTTTTGGTCTTTTATTGAACTTTGTTAATCTAACTGATACTAGGATGATGGGACTGGACGTGTGTATATTGTTGGGGCTAAAGGTGCTACAGGCCTGGTGTTAACCATTGGTAGTGAAGTTTTTGAAGAGTCAGGGCGATCTCTAGTGCGGGGAACTCTAGACTATTTGCAAGGTCTCAAGGTCTGTCTATTCATATTCACAAAAATGGTAAAGATGCAGCGTAACTCCTTATTTAATAGAATTTATCATATGCAGATGCTTGGAGTCAAGCGAACAGAAAGGGTTCTTCCAACTGGTACTTCTTTGACTGTGGTTGGTGAGGTAATTTCTATGATATTTATTTAGAACAAATTTTGGTTTTTGTTAAATGAGTTTCTCCTTCAAGGAACAACAATGTTATGTAAGAAATAAATAAAAGATGGCAAAAAATATACTGAATTAATGACAGCTACATCTAAGAAAAAATGTGTTCAATTCAGAAATATATTGATCATTGTCTGTCTACTAATATGTTACTTGGTCCTGTTAATTTTATCATATACTTATTGCAGTTTGAGCAAATGTGCATATTCACATATTATTCATTAGCAAATCCATCCAAAACCCTCTCATATGTTTTCTGAGTTCTGTTGGTTTTGTGGATGTTTGCTTTTTTTGGCTTGTATGGTTCTCGTGTTCTGAACAGGCCATTAAAGATGATGTTGGAACAATTCGGATACAGCGACCTCATAAGGGACCGTTTTATGTGTCCCCAAAAAATATTGATGAACTCATTGCAAATCTTGGGAAATGGGCTAGGTATTTAATATGATATAATTTGTTATAGGAATTGATTTTTCTATTAAAAGTAATTTGTATATGTGTATTAGAATAATTACAGGGAAGCTAATGAAAGGGGCTATATCCAACAGGTGGTACCAATTCGCTTCAATGGGATTTACATTCTTTGGTGTTTTTCTGCTTGCAAAGCGTGCACTTGAGTATATTCTAGAGAGAAGGCGACGCTGGGAACTGCAAAAAAGGTAAATCTTAATTTGAGTCTTGAGTTGGTCCTTTGAGAACTGAATACTTTAACAAACCATGTGAAAATGCATTGCCTCTGTTTGGTTGCCAAGAAAAATAAGAGAAAAGGAAGGAAGCTAGGAGGCAATCTTCATTTTCATTGTTTGGCTATGAAAGCAAAATATAAGGACAGAAAAACCTGAAGAAAATAAAGGGTCAAAATTTTCTTCGGAAGGCCTAAAAGATTTCCTACATTTTAGTTAGTGATTTTTACACTATGGAAGTACAATGGATCAGGATAATTTGCATCCATCGGAGATACCTTCTCCCTTTCATTGCATTTTCTTTGAATCTACCAATGAAGAGAAATTCTTCAATTTATTTTTCTGTTTTTATTTCATGAAATTTTCTCCCTTACTTTCATTTTTCTGGAAACCAAATAGAGCATTAACTAAAATTAGCAGTAAAAATATGCAGATTGTGCATCTAGTGTTTACTTATTTATGTTGATCTCTATAAAATTAAATATAGTACACCTTTTAAAAGATTTCAGTTGACTTTCAATCATTATATGTCTGAAAGTATGCGATGTTTTTGGTCTATGTAGAGTTCTTGCTGCTGCAGCAAAACGACAAGCACGAGAGGCTGAAGGTAGATCTTCTCATTGTAGGTTGATGTATTTTTTAGGCAGTCATAAACTTGTTCCAGCAATTGTTTCCCTGATGATTGGAATTTCTCTGTAGGAGCAGATGAAGATTCTGAAAAAGTAGCAGATAATATGAATAAGGACCGATTGATGTTGGACATATGTGTAATATGCCTTGAGCAAGAATACAATGCTGTTTTTGTTCCGTAAGCATCTCATGAATCTTTTTCATTAGTTATTCCATACTGAAGTATTTAGAGGTTGTCTTTTATTTAATTTTTGCATCCTCTGAGTTTTATATTCTAAGTTGTTATGATCCCATTTGACAGCACGATGAAGAGAGATTTTACTTTATAGTTTTAAACATAATGTTTCGGCACCTACTTATTTTTCTTTACTTTTCGTTTTTCCCTTTTTTTTTTTGTAAAGTTGATTAGAAGAGGTGGTTGGTCGGTAAGATGCTTTTTATAATTCTACTTGAAGTCACGTTACATGATATCTTGATATCTACATACTTCTTTTGCCCTTTGTTTGCTTATTTCAATATGACAACAAATATTTTACTCATTTTCTGTAGTTTGAGTTGCTTATTTTTGTATTCACTGATCAATTTTGAACATGTCAGTGCTATAAAGTCCACTTGGTAACTTTGAGCTTTAAATGTTTCTAATATTATAATAGTTTGATACATAATATTGAATTAAATTTGCTTAAACATTGTGCATGAATAATGAAAAGAAAAATGAATAGCGCACTTTGTATGTACACAGCTTGATTGTAAGCTTCCTTTACTTTGTTGGAGTGTTAGATTCCTTGTCACAAGAACAGCATGAAGGCATGCAGATGAGGATATTTGCCTTGTGTTCTTAATATTCATATCCATAGGAGATACATTTGGTTGGTTGATAATTATAAATGGCATGTGATGCTTGAATTGGATTTAATGGACTTTTGCAAGAGAGGTGTGGTTGCATGAAAAGTGAAGCTAAGGATGCAGGTGCAAGGTTGGGGATTCTGCAAGAACGAATTCTCCAGAGAGTAATGATGCAAGGGAGCCGACGAACCTTCTTTTAACCTTGATAGGTGTCAGGTTTCCTAATCTGTGAATTAAAATTGTAAGTGGGTAATCATAGAATGACATAATTGTAAAGTTTTTTGGTGGTTAATTCTTAGTAGTGAATTGTGCTACTGAAGATTGTTGCCATGTGCAATCTGCCAAAGCCTTCAAAGCTCCTAGGAATCCACCAAGTTGCTGGAGGTGTCCTTGGATGGTTGTGAGGATAAATCTCACTTTCATTTGTTGTCAAAACTCAAGTACAATGAGGTAGGTGTTTGTGGAGTACTATGGTGTCTTACATTGGTAGGGCTCATCTGTGCTTCACATAGCCTAGTCAAAGTAAGAAAGCTATAATAGGAAGGTAAAATATGAACAGAAATCCCCAAGGAATCAGACTGGCACCAGGGTATCGGGCACCAAGTTTTGTGAAATAGACGGATCCAACGTGTCGGTTTTGTCTTTGGTTCCTTTATTTTTTGTCATTTGTTGGCTGATTTTATGCTTGAATCAGCATTCCGATGCAATGACTTGCATCAGATTGGTCCAAGTCTATCTATATGGTCTCAGACTCATCCCAATGCTGGCTGGCCTGAATCAAATACTGAATCTTACCCAGATGCCCTTTGGGTGGGTCTATAGATGATCCAACTAGTCCTTCAATCTTCTAGTGAAGTCTTGCAGCCTCCGCTTGCTGCTTCTGCTCAAAAAGGGTGGGTTTGCATGAAGGCTTGTTACCTGCATGTATTGTTCTTTTGTTAACTTTATGGTGGTTTATAACTTCCAAATTTTTATCTGGAGCATGATTGGTTTAACCAAGGAAATCAAGTACTTTTCCAAAGTTATGTGCCTTGTGGCTGCACAGCTTCCTTTCGTCACACATTTTTTAAAACCGTCTTCTCCTCTCTATTTAGTGCCTACTAGAAGAGATGCTAGAACACATCTTATTTTACCAGAAGGTGGTTCCTTTATTCTCCCCTTCTTACCAGGCTATTCTGTTGAGATCCGTTGATTATGACATGTCAATTTCTGATAGCTCTTTGTTTATTATCAATATGGGAAGACTTCAATAGTATTCTCTCTTTTTTTGGTTTTATCTTTTCTTTGATACTATCTCTTGCAAGTTTTAAATGGTTCTTGCATCCAGATTTCGAAATTCAACATTTCTTCACTAAGGTGTTCCTTGTCTTCATCACTTGTTACCTTAGCGTGCTTGGCTTTCCTTTATTATGACTCTACCACATAAGCTAGGAGCATTATGTTTCCACAATTTAGCAAAGGAGCACTTCTGTTCTGTGGCCGGTTTGTTGGTCATGCACGCCTCTCCAGCTTATTATGGTAGCCCTTTTGTTCTTGGGTCCTTCACTGACCTTGAAAGGGGTGACTGGTGAAGCTGTCTTGATTACATGAATCTGCAACTCAACTTGGCAATGCAAAGCATATATTTTTTCTTTTTACTTTTGTCTGGTGCAAATTTGCATATATTTTCTTTTAACTTCAAATTAATCACTTCTCAGTGACTTGGAGCCTTTTATTCATTACCAAACTGTGAAAAAGCTAACATCTCTTGCCGCGTCAACCTTTCTCATTGGGTTTTATATAAGCTTTTTGCGCAATTGAGATAAGAAGGTTCATACCCTCACCTCCAGCTATCAGTGTTATCTCTTAGCTGTGGTTCCAAATATGCTGACCTGAGTATCAAAGCTCAGTAGATGTACCGGTTAATGCTTACTCTGTGAATTCATGACTCTACTGTTGCATCACAACTATTTACTTGGATCAAATCTGCTTTGTTTGATCTTCTTGTTGCATACCACCCTTATAATATTACATTCCCTCATTCTTTAAGACCTCCATGCAACTGCTGCTTCTCAAGCTTCTTTCTTTAGTGTGTTTATTTGATTTCCTTGCTGGGGTCTTTGTTAGGTTGCCTATTAGCAGTAATTGAGAACGCACGCTTCAACTTTTTATTCCCTCAATTATTTTTCCTGTGTGTAAACTACCACTATGACTGGACAAGCAGCTACATCAGATGCAAGCACCTTTCCAGAAACTGTTGTACAACCATGTATACCACCTTATGCTTACGGTTTGAGGTAACCACAATATTTGATGGCTTCATCTTTTGATGCCTGTTAACCAGACATTCTTCCTTAGAATTCCACATAGCTAGCAAGTCTCCTTTACATATTTTGCAAGTCGATCTACTGCATCTTCTTTACGCACAGTTGAACTACTTGATGTCTTGGAGGTGATCAGACCATCTAAATCCATCAAGAAATTAGTCCTGTAGCCCATTGTTTGGAACATCAATTTTCTGTATTGTTTGTTGGGTTTCACCCTTTCAGATTGATAGTTTCCTAGGTCATTCTCTGAGTTGGACCATAATTTTTGTGGTGAATGGGGCTTTTTTAATAAAAAATAAAGCACAAGGTTTTGCCTTTCTCAATGTCACTTTGATTAATAACTATTTTATGCTAATGTTCTTGTTGCTTTGGTTAATCCTTTCTGGCTCTGTTCTGGTAGGACATCTCCTTATTCTCAATGATTTGTCCAACGACTGACGAGGACTTGAAAAATCTTTGCAGTTGTGGGCACATGTGCTGTTGTACGACATGTTCTTCACACTTGACCAGCTGTCCGCTCTGCCGCAGAAGAATTGATCAAGTTGTAAAGACATTCCGCCATTGAAGCTGTTACTAGTTGGTGGCTCAGAAGTAGGCTTTATGTTGTTGTACTTGTTTAAAAGAGTAGGACTACCCCTATCTTTAGGGGCTGCTTCAGATGTTAGCTGGTGTCACATACTGTCAACCAACACACTCAGTTTGCTGGCTCGTCAATCGACTACAAATCTCCTCCAGAAAAATTTAACACATTCCTAGATGGCAGGCTAGCCTTGAAAACTTCAGATCGGTTTATGAAATGTTAAATAACCAATAACGATAAATTTGTAGATAATGTGATTTTTCGTTTTGTTAATTTCTGATTGCTTATTTATTATGCTCTTAAGGTAGATTTTATTATTTCAATTACTTAAATAGCCATCTCCCTATGCTCTAAGTGCAGGAAGAATTTCCTTTTTTCAAAGTGGTAACAGCTGGTGTTCTGTTGCTCCTTTCAGGAATGTCTTGAGAAGAACCCGGAAAAAATTCTTTTCCAGTTTGTCAAGCATCATGTCCGCCTTTGTGAAGCTGGTGTTTTCTTCTTCTTCTTTTTTTTTTTTTTCAACTACCATATTCATTGTCTTAGATCGACCTATGGTCGGTAATTGCCAAGGTAGACTTTGATGCCTAAGATGGAACTAGTCACCTAAAAACGTTCAGTTCAGCACTCAAGTAGATTGGAGAACTTCTTGGTAGGCTACATCTTCAATTTGATCCACAAGATTAGAGTTAAGAACAAGGTATCTATTGATGCATATGTTAACTGAAATGATTGGATGTGAAGGTTATCCTTAATTTTTTGTCAAGGTCTATAAGGTACTAAAGAAAAGAGAGTATGAAGTATCCTAGATTCTTTCTATAAGATGTCTTGGTCTGTAAAGCACCAAGGAAAAGAGAAAATAGAGAGTACCTTAGATTCTTGCTATAAGATCAAAAGCGGAATGGCTATTGATTGCCCATCAAAGACTTTAGGATGCCTAAGAATGGACTTTGTCCCAGGGTTACCAAAAGATCGGAGGACGTGGTGGTGGAAAGGTTCTCCAAGATGGTTCACTTCATCCCCTACAAGAAGGCTACCGGCCAAACTTTTCTCCAGGGACGTTGCTTGCCTAAACAAGGTCCTGAACATTATAATGTCCAACAGCAGTATCAAATTCACTAAAAGCTTCAATTTCCTACCACCTTTGGTCCCCAAAACAATGGGCAGATTGAAGAAAATGGAAGTTCAGAGAGACTATTATGGAGTCTTATAATGGAAAACCAGACCACTTCAGACACCATTCTTTAATAACAATACAAACAACATAATAATATAAGTATACAACTGGAAACAAAACAACATGAAAAATCGATCCATCTATGCTAATATAATCATGAAAAATCCATACTAATTTGAGCTTATGGTTATGGAGGAAGGTGTGTTTGTGTTTGTGTTTGAGTTTGAGAGAGAGAGACAGACGGAGAGAGAGAGAGAGAAAGAGAAACGGCTGAGAAGGAATGAGTTTGAGAGTGTGTTTGCTATGTTTTTGTTTTGTAGAGTTAGGGTTACCTTAAAGTTTTTCAAAAATAATTATTTTTTAAAAAAATTATAAAAATATTAAATCGGTTAAACGAGTTAGATTTGGATTCACAGGTTGACCCATGAACCAGCACGAATTTTGTGGGTTATAATTGTATCGACCTATTTTCGATCCAAATCTGCATAAATCCAATCCAAACCCGCATTCTTTTGTGTTGGTTCATGTCAAAAATTGTCACCCCTAATGATGTACACAATAGAAATAAAGAAAAATCTCAAATATGCTTAATAAGCTTAGATCAAGAGAAGTTCCAAAATTATGCATAAGCATTGAAATTCGGGGTTTAAGCCAAGTGTATAGAAGCAAAGCTTAAATCCACCTACTTTTTATAACATAAAATATGTAACCATTTCCTAAAAATTGTATGGGCTTTCACCAAATTTTTAAAAAAAATGGTTTGAAATTTCAAAAAATTGGTATTTGAAATATTTTAATGATCTAAGCCAAAGCTATTAGTGGACTCAAGCATATAGATGCTTCTCGTTAAGGAATAAAAGTCTCACATTCCATTCCTTAGGGAATAATAATCCCACATCGGATAGGTTAAGAATTCTTATGGTGCTTATATATCTTGGGCCTATCTATCTAAATATCCAAATTTTTTAAATAGGATCTTAACATGATATCAGAGGTCACCGATCCTTCTTATCTATTGAAACCTTTACATTCCATTCCTTTTATGTCAAGGAATAATAGTTCCACATTCCATACCAAGTGGTGTTAAGAAATAATAGTATCAAATTCCATCCCTTGAACTCTATTAGTGAGAGGGGGTGTTAAAAAATAATTATTCCACATTAGAAAGGTTAAAAACTCTTGTGATGCTTATATACTCTTAAGCCTATCCTTCTAAACACCCATATTTTTAGACAGGATCTTATACTCCTCGAGGTGGTTAAAAAAACAAATAGATTAAGGGTGAATGTTAAGTTGTTAAGACTTTTGTGATAGTAAATCAATTTGTATTTGAATTTGATTCTATCATTAACAACTGAAATCCTATCATTTCTGCTAATAGAGTTTAAATTCAAATTCCTTAAGTTAGAGATAGAATAATAGAAACAAATTCTTTGAGCTAGGGAGAGAATCAAGGTGATAGGAATAGAAAAAGTGTCTTGCATTAGTCTCTGTATCAGTTTTTGAATTGAATTTTGAAGCTGCTAATAAAAAAGAAATTCTATTTTTCTCTTGTTTTCTCTTGTTTTTGTCCTTCCAATTTTATAAATTCAATTCTTTTAGCCTTTCAAGGCTAACAAGTGGTATCATAGCCCTCTTGATCTTAAGGGATTATGATCTGAAGTAAAAAAAAATGACAGCCTCCAATATTTCTCTTCCTGCACAACCGTATTTGAAGGAGAGAATTATGATTTCTGATCTATCAAAAATGAAGGCATTTCTCATGACTTACGATCTATGGGAAACTATTGAAGAAGGTTACAATTTACCTAAGCTAGGAGATAATCCTATAGTTGCATAGATCAGGCAACACAAAGAAGAAACATCAAAAAATTTTAAAGTTCTCTCATTCCTTCATTCTACTATCAGTACATCTATCTTTCCAAGGATTGTAGATGCTACAATAGCAAAGCAAGCATGGGATGTTCTTCAGGAGGAGTTTCATGGTTTTGAAAGAGTTAGAACAGTAAAGTTGCAAAATTTAAGAAGAGAGTTTAAAGTTGTAAAAGTGAAAGAAGGAGAGATAGGAAGCAATGCACTTCAAATTTCATTAAAGTGATCGATCAAATGAAGTCATATGGAGAGGACATGAAGGATCAAAGAGTTGTTGAAAAGGTTATTATTAGTTTAATTGATAAGTTTGATTCCAAAGTTGCTGTAATTAACAGAATTGGTTGGTTCTTTGCAAGTGCATGAGCAGAAAATATCTAAGAGGACTGAAGGCACTACAAAGGATGCTTTTCAAGTAAAATACAAGCAAAAGTCAGCTTCTTATTACAATAGCAAGTAAATAGACTAGAGACAAAAAAAAAAAGGTAAAGGGAGCTGAGAACTCAAAAGGATTCAAAAAGAAAAGGATGGTTTCCTCCTTATGGAGTTTGCAAGAAGACTAGTCCTCTCATGCTAGCATAAATGAAAAATTCAATATAGATTTGGTAAAGGATTTGACCATAGGCTAACTTTACAATACAAAATCTTTCAACAAATACATTAGACTAACTTTACAGAAAACTCACAGTGGCATGAAGACCATTTGTTTATTGCCACAGTAACAGATTCAGCAAGTTCCTGTTCTGCAAAGTGTGAAAGCTTTAGTAGTGTTGGAGCCTAGTTTTTGGATGGTGCCTATACCATCCAAGGGATAAATTATGCAGAATTTTTCATTACGATTAATATATCATATAATGTTCCAATCAAAATTAGAAATGAAGCAATCATTTTTTCAACAAGAAGAGAAACTATAGCATGAAAACTGTTAGGGGCAAACCCTCACCTGCCGAAGTCCAATGGGACACCAAGTCTTGGGATGACCTCGTCTGGCGACGATAACCATGGCTAACTCTGGCCAATGTAGAATTTCTACTTAGCGCTAAGATCGCAGACCTTCAACTTGAATTTGTTGGCTGACCTCTCATATTCCGATCACTAACTTTCTCAGATAACTCCGAAACCTACAAGATCTTACGGATTTCACTTGGACGAGCTCGAATGGTGATGACGGTCTTCTAAGCAATCAAGTATTTGAATCCGACACAACCTGGCTTGATAATAGAGCCTCTCCCTAGACGAACTTCGGCAACCTATGAAGAGTAGAGGACCTCTAAATTCTTGTAATCGAAAATTTTGGATATGCTGGCAAAAGGGCCCTATCCCTCTTTTATTAGCCCTCGGATGACCCTGAGAATGGCTGAGCTTCAAAGAAACGAATGAATGGCAAAAGTATCCTAATTGTCTACCCCTAGCGACCGCCGACCAAGTTTTCTCATCAGCTGAGCTCCTCTCAATTGCCAGACAACCACCTAGAAGTCGAACTCCCTTCGGCCTCCGATCTATCGGACTCTTCCAGCATACATCTTCTGAACTTTTCCACCAGTCTCCTCCCAGACGATCTCCTCTAGTTGCATTCCTTTTGGACGATCTCCTCCAGTTGCATTCCTTCTGGATGATTTCCTCCAGTTAAACTCATTATAAATGAATTCCATCTGATCAACAGGCAAGCTTCTTTTGGCCGACCTTCTTCCATTCGACGTTCTTCCAGTTGACCCCCTCTCAAGACGGCCTTGCGCTAATAGAACTCCTTCAGGTTAAATCCCTTCCAGTCGCCCAAGCAAGCTCCCTCTAGTCAAATTTTTTACTATCGCCCAAAAGGACCTCGTCCTCTACGTAGATTCAACTCCCAGCTCAAGGCAAACTGATCAATATGCGGATAACCTCGAAGAAGTCTGAACTTCTTCAGAGCTGTTGTGGTATGAAACTCTTCGTCGCCAATACATGCTCCATCCGAACTCCGAGTATTGCTCTCCAATAGGTTGGCACGTTGCGACAACGAACACTATCCTTCATAATAAACTCTACGTGGCCCCGAATGGCTCACTACCAAACAATTATGGCTGTCACCATCAGTTTGTTATAAGCATCGTCTATAAAAAAGATCCTCCAGATATGTTTTCTCTAAGCTCTCATTTTTCTTCTCGTTACTCTGCTTCTCAATTTTCTGAGCACTCCATTTCTGTTGGTCAGAAGAGCTGACTTGATCATCAGAGGATCCTGTCGGAGCCACCACCCCTGACTCGGGATGGAATTTTATTTTGCAGGTCGTCAGTAGCGACCTCTTCTTCCCCAACTCCAACTTAATTCGACGTCAACTAGATTCTGCACTAACAGAATTGGCTCTAGAGAAAGGGCACCTGAGTTTTTATTCTAAAAAAAGTGTTCAGTCAATTTTGTTTACGTTCTCTTTTTGATTCTTCAAAATCGATCTCTGTTTGATCTCTTTTGCTCCAGAAATGCCTCCGAAAAAGATGACCACTCAGAGATCCATCACCTCTGCCATCATATCTGAGCTAAATCCATCTGCTTCAATACCATTATCAGCACCATAATCTCCTCCACTGACAGCAATGGTGGATCCAGAGCAGTTCAACTTACTAGTGCAGCAGGTCCAGGGTCTCACTGAAATGGTGCAGATCATGCAGCAATCTCCGACGGTAGTCCGATCGAAAAATCCTCCGTCGGGATGTTAACAGCCAGTCCCAAGGAGGCATACTTGGGTTAGCAGACCCGTCGACTTCGAAAAAGGGAAGTAGAGAGCTCTTGTTCCGATCATGATTCTTCTCTGGAGGAGACCTTCTCCATCTACAGTCAGAAATCTTTCAAGATACACGATCAAGACAGAGCCCTCGATCGAAAACTTCAGAAGATGAATCGATAGATTGAGAAGCTCCATCATGCTGCCCCGACCAACCATGACAACATCTGCACTGACCCTTCTTTCTCTCAGAAAATCATGCAGGAGTCAATTTCGCCGAATTTCATGCTTCCTCAATTCGAGAGCTACGATAGAACCACTGATTCGATTGCTCACCTGAAGGCCTTTTGGACTATGATGCTGCTCCATGGTGCACCAGACGTCATCTTGTGCCAAGCTTTTCCATTCACTCTGAAAGAAGCAGCGAGAAACTGGTACTTGATGCTGAAGTCGGGTATGATCTTCTCCTTCGACCAAATGAGCCACCAGTTTGCGGCTCATTTTGTCAACAGTCGATGTTCAAGATGAGGCTCGAACTTTCTCATCAACATCAAGCAATAGAAAGGAGAGTTTATCCGAGCTTATGTCAACCGCTTTAACACCGCTGCACTGGAGCTTTAAAATTTGGATCAGTCCATTGCCATGGCAGCACTGAAGGATGGCCTTTAGAAGCATGACTTGCTATTCTTCCTGAAGAAGAAGTATCTTAGAAATTTTGCTGATCTGCTAGCTCGAATGAAGGTTATACCCGAATTGAAAAAGTCTTCAAACTAAAGGATGAGAAAGTCACAAGGGAGCGGCAGGCGGGCGAGTCTAGCAAGCCCGCAATCGAAGAGAAGCCGAATAAAGTTCGACCATGCTCTCAGACTCTTTCTGAGCGCAAGCAAGCCCAAACTCCTCCTCAAGCTTGCCGTCAAAGAAGTCCTGATAGAAGGGCACGAAGGAGTTCTCCTCCTAAAAGGTTTCACAATTATACTTTCCTCAATATTCCGAAGACTCAAGTATTGATGAAAATCAAGGAGCAACTATCGAGGTCGGAAAAGATGTACACTCACCCTGGCAAGCACAATCCTAACAAGTATTGTCTCCACCATTATGATCATGATCACGATATTGAAAAATGCATTCAGCTCTAAGAAGAGATTGAAGAGCTCATTAGGCGAGGCCAGCTCGATCGATTCCTACGACATCGACCCAAGACAGGAGAAGATCGGTCAAAGGCACTGCTATAATTAGAACCACTAAGAAGGAAGGAGCAGTAAGAAGATCAGCCACCCCTCGGCATCATCAATACCATCTCTGAAAAACTTTGACGAGAGGAGGCCAGTGGATTCAAGGGATCGGCTAAAAGATGGAGGACTGAGGAACCCATCACTTTTATTGAAGAAGATGCTCAAAGGATTCAATTTTCACATAATGACGTGGTTGTAATAACTTTAAATATAGTAGATTATGATGTACGCTGCATTCTTATGGATAATGAAAGTTCGATCAATGTCTTATTTTATGATGCTTTCTCTAAAATATCTATACCTAATTATCATCTAAGATCAATAAATTCCCTATTGGTGGGCTTCACTAGCGATGCTGTACTAATTGAAGGAATAATAACTTTAACTATGACTGCAGGATGATATCCAAGGCAGTCCAGGATGCAAGTGAATTTTTTGATAGTAAGAGCTTCATCCGCTTACAATACAATTTTTGGCCGATCTGATCTAAATGCACTTCGAACAGTAGTGTCAATCTACTATTTAAAGATGAAATTTTCAATAAATTATAGGATCAGAGAAGTCAGAAAAGACTAAGCTTTAATGAGATATTGCTACTCAATTATCCTACAAAGGGGTAAGCAGTCTGACCCTTGCTCAGTTGATGGATTGGACGTCCGAGATGATTTTACAGAAGAATGGGGAGAACCCATGGAAGACCTTGTCTCAGTCTCTTTGAATGATAGAAATAAGGATCACATAGTGCAGATTGGCTTCAATCTGGGAGAGGAGGTGTGAGAGCAACTCGTCGAATTCTTACGAAGAAATGCAAATATTTTTGCTTGGATTCCCATGGACATGTCAAAAATTGATGCCAAAGTTATGGAGCATCACCTGACTATCGATCCCAAGCATCGGCCAGTGTAAGAAAAGGTATGCAACCATGCCCCGGAGAGATAAAAGATAATTGCTAAAGAAGTCGACAAGCTCCTCAAGATCGAATTCATCCGAGAAGTCTCCTATCCAAACTGGGTTTTTAATATGGTCCTTGTCAAGAAGATGAATGGCAAGTGAAGAATGTGCATAGACTTCAAAAAGTTGAATAAGACCTCCCCTAAAGATAGCTATCCCTATCCAGAATTGATCAATTGATAGATGCGACCTCAGGCCATGAGCTTTTCACCTTCATGGATGTCTTCTCCAGTTATAATCAAATCCAGATGGCACCAGAGGACGAGAAGAAAACCACTTTTATTACTGACCGTGGTCTTTATTGTTACAGGATTATGTTCTTTAGGCTTAAAAATATAGGAGCAACATACCAGCATCTCGTCAATAAAATCTTCAAGGAGTAGATCGATCGCAACATGAAGATTTATGTAGACGACATGCTTGTCAAGAGCCAAACTTTGACAAATCACATAGCTGATCTCGAGGAGACCATCAGTGCCCTATGGAGATATAAGATGAAATTGAATCTAATCAAGTATGCCTTTGGAGTAACTTCGAAAAAGTTCTTAGGGTTCATGGTGTCGAGATGTGGAATTAAGATAAATCCAAAGAAGATTCGGACCATTCAAGAGATGACTACTCCAAAATCAATAAAAAAAGTTCAACGCCTAACAAGAAAGATGGCAGTCCTGAACTATTTCATCTCGAATTCAGCAAAATGGTGTATACCCTTCTTTCAAGTTTTTAAGCAACCAAAAAATTTCTGCTGGACCGTAGAGTATCAGCAAGCATTTGAAGAGCTCAAAAGCTACCTCAGCTCGCCTCTCCTGCTAGCTAAACCCGAGCCTGGAGAAGAGTTGTTCTTGTATTTGACGGTCTCCTCAGTGGCTCTTACAGCAGTCCTAGTCAAAAAAGAGATGAAAGTGCAGCGATCGATCTACTACATAAATCGAGTTTTGAGAGACGCCGAGATCAGGTAAACTAAATTAGAAAAACTAACTTATGCTCTACTAATTATAATCCGAAGACTTCGATCTTATTTTCAAGGGCACACCATAACTCTCCTCACTGATCAACCAATCAAGATAGTTCTTCATCAAATAGATACCTCCAAAAGAATCGCAAAATGAACAATTGAACTCATAGAGTTTGACATCAATTTTCAGCCTCGATCGTCAATTAAAGCTCAAATACTGATGGATTTCATAGTGGAATGCACTATCTCGGACGAGACTGAAATGGAACAAAATGAGGTCAGTATTCTATGGTTGCAATCAAGCTCCTCTTAAGAAAAGGTCGATCTTTCTGAAGGCTTCTGGGCCCTATATATTGATGACTCATCCAATGCTTTGGTGCAGGCACTGGATTAATCCTAGTAAATTTGGAGGGAGTCATTGTCAAATACACGCTGTGCTTTGAATTTTTTGTAACAAACAATGGGACTAAATATGAAGCTCTGATGGTAAGACTAAGGATAGCCAAGAAGTTAAAAGCAGACCGGCTTTAGGTGTACAGTGATTTTCAACTGATGGTCGAACAAGTTAGTGATAATTATAAAGCTTGGAAGAAAAATATGATAAGGTATCTCGAGAAAGTGAAGAATTTAACTTCGGCCTTCAAATGATTCAGTATTTGATAAATTTCAAGAGCAAAAAATATTAGAGCCGACCTTTTTTCTAAATTGGCCACACTAGCTCCAGCCAAATTGCCTAAGAAAGTCTTCTTCGAAGTTCTGAAATATTCGAGTTCGGAAGAATCGTAGTCTGTGATGCAGGTTGAGAATGAGCTGAGCTGGATTGATCCACTAGTCGCCTACCTCAAAGATGAAATTCTACCTTATGATCCGAAAGAATCTCAAAAAATAAGAAATCATACCTCTCGGTATATTCTCTATGAAGATAAATTATACAAAAGATCTTATTCACTACCATTTTTAAGATGCCTTCGATCCTCTGAGGTCGATTTTGCATTATAGAAGGTACATAAAGAAATTTGTGGAAGCCATCTGGATGTCAGATCTTTATCTCACAAGCTGCTTCGGCAAGGTTATTACTAGTCGATCTTATATCAAAATTTTCTAGACTATGTTAGAAAGTGTGACCATTGTCAGAGAAAAGCTAGTATTCAGAGACAGCCGACCTTCGAGCTTACCCCCTCGAGCGCCCCTTGGCCATTTGTGCAGTGGGGGATGGACATACTCAACCCCTTCCCGATGGCATCCGGACAATGAAAGTTTCTCTTGATTGTAATTAACTACTTTACCAAATGGGTCAAGATCGAACCCATGGCTAAAATTACTGAAGCAAAAGTATAGGACTTTGTTTGAAAGTCAATTATTTGTAGGTTTAGCTTGCCTCGGACCCTCATAACAAATAATGGGTGGCAGTTTGTTGGAGCAAAATTCATCGAGTTCTGTGAAGACTTGAATATCTCTCATAAATTTACATCAGTGGCTCATCCACAGGTAAATGATGAGACCGAGGTAACCAACAGAATCCTGCTGCAAGGAATCAAAGCAAGATTTGAGAAGGCAAAAGGAACTTGGGTGGATGAACTCTATCATATACTTTGGACATACCGAACTATCCAAAGATTGCCAATTAGAGAGACTCCATTTGCCTTGGCCTTCGAGACAGAAGTGGCCATCCCAATAGAACTAAAATTTCCATCAGCATGAGTTATGGCATTCAACGAGTAGCAGAACTCACAGGATCTCAAGACCAACCTCAATTTGCTGGAAGAAAAAAAAAGCTCAAGTTCGGATGGTAGCCTACAAGCAGAAAGTAGCTTGCTACTACAACTCAAGGATCAGAGATAAAGTATTCAAAGTGGAAGATCTGGTACTTCGACGAGCGACTATTTCACAATCTCAGAACCAATAAAAATTTGCTCCAAATTGAGAAGGCCCATATGAAGTCAAGAAGATCGTCCGGCTCGAAACTTATTACTTGAAGGTGCTCGGAGGAACAACACTCTTGCGATCCTAGAATTCGGAGAATTTATGGATGTATTATCAATAATTTTACTTTAATAAAATTTTCTCTTTTCAATATCTCTATCTTTTGGTGCAAAATTATATAATGACAGAAAACAACTCAATCGAACTTCATTCTTAAACGAAGATGAAGGCCCCATTGTCTAAGACGGGATGAGGGAAAAGGTCCTTCCAATAGTCCTTCTATGTCCCTACCGTCCCATTAGAAATAGGAGAAAAATCTTCTCCTAACTTGAGCAAGATGAAATTGTCTAAGACGAAATGAGGAAAGAAGCCCTTCCAACAGTCCTTCTGTGCTCCTACCGTCCTATTAGGAACAGGATGAGAATCTCATCCTAACTTAAGCAAGACGAAGATCCTATTATCTAAGACAAGATGAGGGAAGAGGTCCTTCCAGCGGTCCTTCTGTGCTTCTACCGTCTTATTAGAAACAGAAGAAGAACCTCGTCCTAACTTGAGCAAGACGAAGATTCCATTGTCTAAGATGGGATGAAGGAAGAGGCCCTTCCAATAGTCCCTCTGTGCCCCTACCATCCTATTAGAAATAAAAGAAAAACCTCAACCTAACTTGAGCAAGACGAAAATCCCGTTGTCTAAGATGGGACGAGGGGGAGGCCCTTTCGGCGGTCTTTTTGGGCCCCTACCGTCCTATTAGGAATAGAAGAAGAACCTCATCCTAACATAAGCGAATACTAATCATGTCAGAAATAAGAAGAAAATCTTGTCCTGACATCCGAGATAGGAGAAAGACCTCATCCTGACATGAATAAGGACTCCGATTGCCTAAGACAGGAGGAAGACTTCAACCTGACAGAAGTAAAAACTTACCTCACCAGAGAATAGGAGGAAGATCTCATCCTGAGGAGGGAACAAAGTAAAGACCGATCCCATCAAAAAAAAAAAAAGAACTATCAATAGATATTCGATTCATATAGGATGAAAATGAGAAAATATATCATTTCATTAAAGTCAAAGTCAAGTACAAAATAAAGATCTGCAAGATCAGTTATAAAAGAAAGAAAGAAAAAATCAAAGATCTAAGAAGGATTTGATTCCTCAGACTTTGGACTGCTGGCCATCACCAAGAATTCTTTCAGACTGACGATCTCTTCCTCGAGCTCCTTTCTTTTTTATCAAGTTATCATAGAACATCCTGTTAGCCCTTTGGTAATTCTCTTCTAATGCCCGCAACCTTTTTCTTAGAACCTTGGATTCAGCCTTGGCATCTTTAATGGCTTGTTATTCGCAAACCAATTGAAGCTTCAATTGCTGAACTTCGGCCTTCTTAATTCTAATTGACTCTAAAAGTTGGCTTGCGATTCTCTTCAAGGAGGCAATCTCTTCCGACTCCCTACTTATGCCAGATCGATAACTATCGACGAGCTACTGTTGAAGCTGAGCCACCTCGCTGTTAGCACCTTGGAGCTATTTCTCAAACTTAGATATTCTTCCACACCAATCCAACCGATAGGTCTTATAGGCAGACTCGGCATCAAATAGCTACTTCTGGAGCACAGAGAACCTTTGAGACCAATCTCATTCGTACCGGGCTTTGTTGGAAGACCATGGCGAACTCTCCTCCAATAATTGAATCTTTTCTCTTATCATCTTGAGCTCAACTTCGAGGGAGCTGATCTTCACAGTCAACATCTAGGACTTATCACTTATATTTTTTCTAAGCTCGGCCAGCTCTTTCTCTAAATTATTTTTTTT
Source organism: Cocos nucifera (assembly GCA_006176705.1). Lineage (NCBI taxonomy): Eukaryota > Viridiplantae > Streptophyta > Magnoliopsida > Arecales > Arecaceae > Cocos > Cocos nucifera. Next base: position 2,192,898 of record QRFJ01000044.1, read on the forward strand.
AATGTTGAAGCTCACAGAATCTTTCATGTATAGCTTGCGGAGGTGAGTGACCTCAATCATCGCCTCTGAAGTATTCTTTCTGGATCTCTGAAGTTTATCTTCCGTCTTCTTCAATTTTTTCTTCAGGTGATGAATCTTTCTCTTTAAACTTTTGATTATGGATTTCAAAGGGCTATCTTGAGGTAATGGCTCGGTGTCATTTGGAGATGATTGGCCTTGACTACGATCACTGGAAGAATTCTGAACAACATCCACCATGACACAAGTGTAAAGAAAAAGAAGTTTAGTTTTATTTCTCAAAGCGTTTAGCATACATCAAAAAAAAGAAAGGTACAAGTTGACAAGAAGTTTTAGACCTCGGTCAGTTCAGAGGCGGGTGAGGTTGATGTATTCTTTGCAGCTTCAGACTCGAGAATGGACTCGAGAGCTCCAGCTATAGGTTCGGGAGCACCTAAGGCAGATTCAACGGTTGGAGAGGTAGCACCAGCGTTGGAGGGACCAGCTTTTTCATGGGGTTCGTCTGTTAGAAGGTCGAGGTCCACTTCAGGGAAGTTCTTTGCAACCCTTCTCATGCAGATCTTGAACCCCTCTAAGAAAGCTTTCTGGGCAAAAGCAATCTTAATGTCCTCCATTACTTTGGAGGACTTAAAGATCTTGACAGCCCGCTCCCTCTTGGCGTCGACCTCCTCTTTGGCCTTCCTCCTCTTATCCTCAGAAAGGATCAAGACTGCCCTCAACCCCATAGAAGCCTCCTCTTCTTTCCGCAGCGCCTTCCGAAGGTGCTCAACTTTGACGGTCTGTATCTCTGAGGCCACCTTCAAATGGTCAATCTTGGCCTGAACCCTTCATTCTCTGCCTGAGCCTTCTAAAGGGCTTTGGAAGCCTCGACCTGATGGAGATCGGCTATCTTTGAATGGACAAACAAGTAATGCCCCAACTGCAGGATAGAAAAAAAAATTAAGTCAGAACTTCGGAAGCACATCCTTCATATGAATAAGTTCGGGTGAGATTGTTACCTCAAAGTAGGCAGCGAAGGATTCATCGAATCTCTCTACATTCTCCATCTAAACTATCTTATCGATGATGTATGGGAGGATGTTGCCCCTTATCAGAGTTTGAACGACCTCCTGGTCATCCAAAGAAACTTGCTCCTGATCGAAGCCTTAACCATCTAAGTTTTCGGTCATCCTTCTTGTCTTCTTTCTGACGACTTTCTTCTTCTCCATCTTCTTCTCGATGACCTCACCCTGATCAAGAGGTGCAGGGATGGCATCCTCACTAGGCAAGGTCAGGCTCGATATTATCGTAGTAGTTTCTGGGGTGGGCACGATCGGGATTGGCTTTTCGACACGAGCCTTCTTCAATGGCTCTCCAATGGTGCTGCCCTTTCTCTTCAGTGACTGGATCTCCTGCAACATGCAATTTTGCTCCTCAGGAGTCATCATTATAGTAAAAAGAAAGAAAAAGTTAAAGATAGAAAAAGAAAGAGGATCATGTACAATTGGCAGGTCATAGAGGACTACCTGCCGGATTAAAAGGACTGAGATCGAAGTTGAATAAGGTCTGATCATCTAGCAACCTGAAAACTAGGAGAGCTCGATAATTCTTTAGTTTATCAGTCAAGTTCTAGTTCTCTTTCTCAAGTCTGGAGCTCGGTAGATTGAATCTCTTATGCCTCCCCAGGAAGGAAGTCCTAGCTCTAAAGAAGGATACGAGATGAAGAAGAACTTTTTCTTCCAATTGTGAATGAAAGAAGGGACATCCTTAAGCAATCCCTTCTTGCCAAATTGAGGAGACACGTACCATCAATCTTTGATGGTCGAATGGTGTTTGAAGGTGAAAAAGTTATGAAATAAGAAGATGGAAGGTCGAACGTCGGCCATAGTATACAGAGAGAAATCCTATGATGAACCTAAATGAATTCGGTGTCATAGTGGTAAAGAAAATGTTTAAGAACTTAAATAGATGGACTATAAAAGAAGGTATCGACAGTCGAAGTCCTACACGGAGGATTTCAATATACAAACAAATTCGGTCAGAGGAGGAGGGGAGCAGGCTCGATCGCTAGGTCTGGGTAATTCAAGCTCATACTCAGAAGAAATTCTGAACTGGATCCTAATCAACAAAAGATCTTCAGGCCAAAGTTTATAGGGGATGGTATCAGGGATGAAGGACGGTCGAGGTACTTCTATAGATTTGAAATCTTTATGAAAAAGATCCATCAATACCAAGTGAGCTGAGCTCTCAGAACAAGTTGACTAGGATCCTTCAGAGGATATGTGGATCAAACTAAAGTGAAAAAATTTCTTCAAAAAATCAAGAAAAATAAAATTCGAGACTCTCGCGAAGAAACTAGACGGACAAAGATACCAAAAGATAGAAATAATCAAAAAGAGGGATTCAGAAACTGACCTAAGTCAATGGGAGAGAACGGAGAGACGATGAGCTTGATGAAAATCGAATAAGGGAATCCTTGAGAGTCGAAGAAGATGGTGGTTGACACTGGTACTCGAGAGTAGAAAGAAGATGAAGACTGGAGGAAAAAGAGAAGGGACCAGGGTGAACTGAAATCCAAGAGGAAAGAGATGAGCTTAAATAACCGCAGGAGCCCAAGGCAGTTATGATTGTAGGTCTCCTTTGGCCGATCTTAGCTTGACGCATGTCCTACTCATCATAGCAGAGGGTTGGCAGCAGACGAAATCTTAATTATGTTGTACCTAGGGCAGCACTTCGATGGAAGTTTCAAAATTTATCTTTTCGGATCATCTCGTGGTAAAAAAGTTTTGACGCCGGTGCGATAAACGCCAAGACCTCCTTTCTAGTGGGCACGAAAAAAGGAAAAGAACTTCGGCATTTCGATATTCACGTCTCTTTACTCCCTTACTGGACTTTTTCACTAGTCTCCTTCCGGACGATCTCCTCCAGTTGCATCCCTTTCGGACGATCTCCTCCAGTCGCATTCCTTCCGGATGATTTTCTCCAACTAAACTTATTATAAACGAATTCCATTTGATCAACAGGCAAGCTCCTTTCGGCCGACCTCCTTTCATTCGACGTTCTTTCAGTCGACCCCCTCCCAAGATGGCCTTGCACCAATAAAACTCCTTCCAGTCGAATCCCTTCCAATTGCCCCCTCCAGTCGAATTCCTTACTATCGTCCAAAAGGACCTCATCCTCTATGCAGATTCAACTTCCAACTCAAGGCAATCCGATCAATATGCGGATAATCTCGAAGAAGTCCGAACTTCTTCAGAGCTGTTGTGGTATGAAGCTCTTCGTCACCAATTGATGCTCCATCCGAACTCTGGGTATTGCTCTCCAATAGGTTGGTACGTCGCGACGACGGACACTATCCTTTGTAACAAACTCCACGTGGTCTCGAACGGCCTACTACCAGATGGTTACGGCTGTCACGATCAGTTTGTTACAAGCTCCGTCTATAAAAAGGATCCTTCAGATATATTTTCTCTAAGCTCTCATTCTCTTTCTCATTACTCTGCTCCACAATTTTCTGAGCACTTCATTTCTGTTGGCCAGAAGAGCTGACTTGATCGTCGAATGGTCCTGCCGGAGCCACCACCCCCGACTCCAGATGGGACTTTGTTTTGCAGGTCATCGGCGATGATCTTTTCTTTCCCAACTTCAGCTCAATTCGGTGTCAACCTCAGATTTTGCACCAACAAAAACCAATAAAGGCACCAAATTCATACTAATGTTTTATTACTCCCAAATTTAGATCAAAGTCTGCCCAGCATAGGACAAATGATGCAGAAAGGCTATTCTCTATATTTTAATAATGAATCCTGCATCATCTTGGACCCTGCAGATGTTGAAATTGCTGATATAAAAATGAAAAACAAGAGCTTTCCTTTGAATTGGAAGCCTACTGCAGCTCTCGCAAACAGCTACAACATAAATGAGTCAATACTATGGCACGGAAGATATGCGTATTTCAATCTGCCCTCTCTTACATATCTATAGAATAAAGAAATGGTGAGGGATATGCATTTCATTCAAATCAGCTCTGAAGTTCATGAGCTCTGTCAACTTGGCAAGCAACATAGACGGCCATTTCCAAGGAATCAAGCTTGGAGGCCCAAAGAGAAACTAGAGCTGGTTTATACTAATGTGTATGAACCAATAAAAATTTTCTCTCTCAGTCATGATAGATATTTCATTCTATTCATTGATAATATCACCATAATGACTCAAGTATATTTCATGGAACAAAAGTCCCAATTGTTCTCAATATTCAAGAAATTCAAAGTGTTAGTTGAAATTCAAAGCAACTTTAAAATGAAGACCTTGAGGTCTGACAGAGGTAAAGACCATACTTCCTCAGAATTTGATCATTTTTGCCAAAATGAGGAATTTGAACAGCAGCTCACAGTTAGCTACACTCTAGAATAGAATGGAGTTTCTGAAAGAGAGATCTGAACGGTGATAAAAATGGCTAAATACATGTTGATAGAGAAACTTGTACCTAAAAACTTTTGGGCAGTAGTTTTTGTTGCCGTACGCCCGTAGAATAAAGTTTCCATAAGAGCAGTGCAAGGAATGACTCTAATTGAGGCTTGGAGTGGTCTTATGCCAACTGCAAGGCATTTGAGAGTATTTGTATTTGGCTCAGTCCGTTGTTTCAGATGTCAAAAGAGATAAGTTGCAGCAAAACGTAGAAAAGAAAATCTTTCCAGGATATAGCTCTCAGTCGAAGGGCTATAGGATATACAACATGAAAACAAAGAAGGTGACGGTGTGCGAAATTGTTCGGTTTGATGAAGAAGCCTGCTGGAATTGAGAGGAAGGCAGAACTCAGGGGGAAAGTCTTTACTACTACGTAGCAAGAAGGTGCAGCAGATAATGAAAGTATTTTAGGTGCGAGTTCATATCTCAATAATCAAGAAGACTCTCCAATTAGAAGGACCAGACGTTCATCAGAAATCTAGGAGAGATGCAGTTTGGCAATGATGGAGCCTGCAAGTTATGAAGAAGCTACCAAGCATAAGAGTGGAATGCTATTACGGGGATTGAGATTGCTATGATTGAGAAGAACTAAACTTAGGAGATCACTGACAGACCAAATCGCAAACAAGCGATTGGTGTCGGGTGGGTCTATAGAATTAAATTCAATTTTGATGATTTTATAAACAAAAAAAAAAATACAAAGCAAGATCGATGGTCAAGGGCTACTCTGGATTGATTATATAGACACATTTGCTCCAGTTGCAAGGTTGGATACAATCATAACTCTTTTGGCCATCATAGCACAAAAAAGGTGACTAATATTCCATCTTAATGTCAATTCAGCTTTTCCGAATGGCCATCTCAATGAGGAAATATATGTTGATTAACCTAAAGGGTTCATTATGGAAGGAAAAGAGAATCAAGCTTACAGGCTCCAAGATCATAGCACAACAGAATATATTTTTTCCTTTCATAACAATCATTCAGGAGGAGCGAGAGGAACCCTACTTTCTATATGAAAATATTCAAAAGTGGTGATATTTTACTTGTTTCTGTATATGTTGATGACTTATTGATTACAGGCAACGACATTGATTCAATTAAGTTATTCAAGCAACAGATGATAGCACAATTTGAGATGACAGACCTGAAAATAATAAGTCATTTTCTAGGAATAGAGATTCAGCAAACAAATGAAGGACAAAATATGCTGAAGCTATTCTCAAAAAGTTCAGAGTGGAGCAGTGCAAGCTAGTTGCGACTCCATTAGTTATTAGTTCAAAATTGTCCATTAATGATGGAGAAGTAAAAACCAACGCAAGTCTCCATGGAAGACTAATTGGAAGTCTGCTGTTTTTGACAACAACAAGGCCAAACTTGATATTTGCAACTAGTTTGCTTTTGAGGTCCATGCATTCACCCAGCAATGTGCATTTTGGAGCAACAAAACGAGTGCCGAGGCTTGGGAAAGGCACAACAAAATATAATTTGTGGTTCAAAAGTTCACATGAAGCAGTTTTGCAAGGATACTCTGACGGTGATTAGGTTGGCTCAGTGGATGCAGGAAAAGCACTTCTAGATATGTGCTGTATTTTGGATCAAATGCATTTTCCTCAAGAAAGTAGGATACTGTGGCCCAATCAACAGTAGAAGTTGAATATATATCAGTAACTGCTGCAGCAAATCAAGCAATCTAGTTAAGAAAAATCTTGAAATATTTAGGAGAAGAGCAAAGGGAAGCTACTAAGATTATGTGTGACAACAAGTCTACCATAGCTATCTTAAAGAATCCATTTGCTCATGGGAAAACCAAGTATATGAAGATCAAATATCATTTTATTGGAGAAGCAGAAAAGGATGGTTTGATCGATCTGGTTCATTGCAATTCTGAAGATCAGTTTGTAGATGCATTCATCAAAGCTCTTCCTAAAACTAGATTTGAATTGTTGAAATTCAAGATTGGTGTAGCCACCAAAAGTCTCAAGGAGGAGTTTTAAGTTGTTGAGGCTTTGTGGTAATAAATCAATTTGTTAATGAATTTGATTTTATCATTAACTACTCAAATCCTATAATATCTACTAATAGAGTTTAAATTTAAATTCCTTAGGTTAGAGATAGAATTATGAAAATAAATTCCTTGAGCTAGGGAGAGAATCAGGTGATAGGAATGGAAAAGGTGTCCTATATTTTGAATTGAATTTAGAAGCTATTTTTAATATATATATATCCCATGTTCTTCTCCTTCCAAGTTTTACAAATTCAATTCTTTTAACCTTTCAAGGCTAATAGTAAATAAAGAAATAAGTCATTAACTATTTTTGAAATTTTGGCCAGCAATCTTTAACTAGGATAATCAATTCCAACCACAACTTTGGACAAGAAGCTACCACATATTTCCAAGAGTTTTAGTAGAAAGTTTGTGAACTTTTAATTAACCACTACACATGCGGGTTTGAAGCTAAAATCTCAACCACCCTTGATGATTTAAAAAAACTGAGACTTGTATAAGGTTTAAGAAGTTTTGGGGAAGATGAAATATTTTCACTTTCAAAATGATTAAAAACTTGCCCAAAATAGTAATTAATGAAGTAGCATTTATTTTCTTTAATCTAAAAAGTTTATAGTTAATAGAAATAACAATATATGATACTACTATTATATATCCCAAATTACAATCATAATAATCCAGTCTTCTTCTAACTATTTAGGATCAGTTTTATGATTTCTCATTTGCCAAGTAATTTCACATAGCAAATATTAGTATTATAATGACCCAGTCCTTTGATCACCTAGAACATATCTTTCTCCCACATGAATCTTAAAGCAAAGGTGGAAAAGTAAAAATAAAAGAAAGAGGAATACGTGAGAGGTGGGGAGGAAGAGGATTCCAATCGGGAGTTTTTTCTCTCCCGAATCCATTAAAGAGAGGGATTGTGCCATTGGATTTTGGAGTGGAAAAAGCCCTAAGAATCATCTATAAGTAGTAATATCATCTTCTTTGAATTTTCTTCTGAAAAATCACTATTGACTTCAAGTTATTTTTGAGTCCGTTCCTTGAGATTTCATTGGAGAAATCACCGGCTTCCCTTATCAGACCAAGACAAGATAGTAAGTCTTGTATTTTCTTTTTTTTTTTTTTGGGGGGGGGGGGGCTATTGCCACTAATTAGAGCCAACCAACTATCAATTTTCGATAAGAATACTGCTTCCCTATTTCGAGCTAGTTATGAGCCTTTTTAGTTGTTTCATCGGACACCAATGATTATGGCTGCTATCAAGGTCATCTCCTAATAGGTGCCGAGTATTGCCATCAATCGTTGGCCCAAAATCTCGTGGCCATACTTGAATGAAGAGGAGAGGGAAAAAGGGATTCGGTTGCCCTATTTTGGAGAAGAAGAAGAAAGAAGAAAATGAGAGAATGAGAAAGAAAAGAAAAAGAAGAAAAAGAAGAAAAGAAAAAAAAGGAAAGAAAAAAATAGAAAAGAAAGAAAAAATAAAAGAAAAGAGATGATGTCTTTTTCTTTCCTCTTCCTCTCACTCTCCCACTTTCTCTCTACAAGTTTCTCTCTATAGTTTCTATTTCTAGATTTTTTCTTTCTCTTTATGGATTTCTCTCTCTAAAGATCTTATGGACCAGTAAAGGATTTAGGTACTTAGATAACTCAGATCAATTGATGACCCTAAGAAGGATTCTGGGCTGATAGTATTATGGCCTATTTTTCGTAATTTTATCTCCACTATGATAACCTATAATTTTTATGTAGATCTTGAGAATATAGAGGTACAATTATTTGCTCAAGAAGATAATGAGTGAAACATCTTGTTTTTAAGTTCGTAGATCGAAGAGTTCATCAATTATTATATTTGGATCAATCATCGATAAAACTAATTAAGGATTCTTGGACACGAGGATTGATATATTTATTTATTTTTCACTGCATGATTTTGATTTCTCATAGCTAATATTTATTTTATGATTGCCAGTATGATTATTTATATATTTTTATCAAATATCGATGATTTTTTAGATGGTGTAGGCTATGATATCGACTATTGAGAATATTAAAAAGAATATAATATGGTATGATATTTTTCTGGTATAATTGAGATTAATAAGTTAATGATCAAGAAAGGAGTGTTTGGACTAGCTACATTAAGTTGTGAATAGTCTCATCACAATAAGAACGTGATGCTGAGAATAGTCCACTATAGGTAAGAATATGGCATTGAGAATAGTCTCATCATGGACAAGAATGTAGTATTAAGAATAATCTATCATGGACAAGAATATGGTAATAAAAATAATCCTATCATAGATGAAAATATGGTATTGAGAATAGTCCCACCATAGATAGGAATGCAGTATTAAAAATAGTCTCGCCATGGGCAAGAACATAGCACTTGAGTTTGCTGGTCACAGACTGAAGCATGAATATAATTAGTCCAAAATTCTAATGATAATTATTAATTGATTTGGATTATATTAATAAAATATGCATGATAAGATATGAAACCATAATTAAGTAAAAATAATTTTACTTAATTATATATTTACGGTATATCATTTTTTAAAAAGATAGATATTTGATGATATATGATGTATGTTTTTATATATATTGCTATTGAGTTATACTCAATACTTGATAAAAGATTTTATAACTTATATTTTTTTGATATTATTTATATATTATTTTTAAATTATTATTATATTGGTATGAGTGTGTTAGAATTTTTATTGGACTGTAAAGCTCATAATCTTTCTCCTTTTTATTTTCAGAGTTATAGAATGCTTCTACTTGACTGAGCTTGGGATCTCGATTCAAAAGAGATGATTAGATAAAGCATCATCAATAATAGTTGGATGATCATGCTTTGTAAATTATATAATATTTAATATTTATTAATATTAAATATTTATTATGAATTAAGATTAATAGTATTCACTGAGGTTGTAATGAATTTTAAGATCTTGCATATTTTTTAAAATCTTGCTTTAAGGAGTGTGCGGCCATTGCATAATGATTTGGATACGTGGTAACAAAATTTTATGCAAACATAAATCAAGCTTAATATAATTGAGTGCTTATCTAAGAGGTATCACCTCCTGTCCCTTGGTCAGGGGCAGGTATTTGATTCCAAGGAGCACAAGTCTTTACTTGAAGGCCGAATTAACAAATCCTTGATTTTGTGAGCTTGGTCCCCTCGAGGACCAAGGCTTTGACGTGTCGGGTGTGTTCAAATGGTAGACAGGAATTACGCCCCCCCACCACGATCTTTAAAATAAAAGGTAAAGTTTGTTTCGTTTCATTTCATATTATTTTGTTTTGAGATTAAGATTCAGGAAAAAGCTGCGTGAGGTACATTAGTTAGTGAACTAGTTCAAGATATTGATGTGGCTTAGATGTACATGAGGTAGGTAGCACCATTAGGATACCACCCCATGACCAAGAACCGAACATGTTGGACAATTCACTTTAACAACCATCTAAGCCTGCACTAAACTGGGGCTGTGGCCATCCAAGTAACTTCCCTTTGGTCCTGTTGGAGTGTACCTTTCCATTTGGCTGGAGGGTTAAGCCTTACCATAATTTGGTAGTTGTGCTATTGTTTTCTAAGCACCTTTTTTTTTGGTAGAGAAAAGAAGAACGAATGAAACAAAATGGTACCCATTGTCTTCCCTTTTTTTTTTTTTTTTTTTTCTAGTTTATGTCTTCTGATCATTAGGGCATCCGTCCGGATGCCGGCAGCTAAACGCCAAACCAGTTACCTCTTGAATGGGATGCTGGAATGAAAATATTTCCAGTTTCCATGGTCACTCTTTTCACTATTTGGTGTCTACTAGAATTTATCTTGATCCTTGTTGCTCAGTTAGTGATAGGTTCATCATCCTTGTGACCTTCAAGCTGTAAAACATTGTGCTACAGGACAATGGAGGAGTCACAACATGATCATGTGTGGGTGAGACAATCTCTGCAGGAGTTGTACAATTTTAATTGATGTGTATATGTTTATGCTTCAGTAGGCATTTTGGTTGTAGCTAGGTCTGTTTTAACTCTCGAGGGAGTTTTACTTTTGTATTAGTCAAGACCAGCACCAAATCAAAGAATAAGAAAAAGAAGAGAGAGAGAGAGAGAGAGAGAGGAAAAGAAAAGAGAGAAGAAAGAAGAGGATGAAGATGTAATCATAACATTTCAAGGTTCAAAATTTTAAGTACCATATACATAATATACATAATGATCAAAACTTTTATATTTCATAACTCTTTTTTTTTTAAAAGAAAAGCATCACTGACCAATGCAAATTTCGTTGTTCAAAATTAGCATTTCAAGTTCATCTAAACCCTTTCATCATTTGCCTATCCTATTCTCCTACCATAATTTTTTCTTTATTAGTGGGTTAGACTAATGTTGATAATTAAGGTCTCCTTTGCTTGTCATACATGATCAGTGCATGGTAGCCAAAAAAGTAATCGTTAGGTATGCTGAAACATGAGTGATAGGATAATAACTAACTTTCTTGCAAAATGTATTATCTCTGAGGAATATAAGCATCATATTTTTAATATAACTCCCACCAGCTATGGTTGGCATCTCCTTTAAGCAAGAACAGGTATGCATGTTATTACTCTCATTTATCCTTGTACTGCTCGAGTTAAGCCTAATAAGATGGCTCCCGACCATCGCAAGCTCCACTAAATTTGATACTCATGGCCATACAAACGTGTGTGTATCGATCTAGGATTAGCTCAAGTTTGGTTACACCATAGAAAGACATCATAGATTTACTGTCCATAACTCTAGCGTACTTACGGTAATGACACCCATTGTTACAATGATGGTCTTCACTAGCCTAATCTCCATGTTCACTTGATTCCTTTCTAAATCCAACATAGCCTCCAACTTTTGCATTTTCCTAATGTGCTCGAATGATAACAAATCCCTGTCCTCTCTTCTCCAGTCCTCCTAGAATTATCTCGTTCACTAGTCCTGCTAATTCCCTTGCTTTATGATTTTCCCTCCCTTTTGTTGTAAAAGCAAAACAGCTCTTTGCCTTTCTGTCTACCATAATGTAGTGTGGCAACACGCGCAGCCAACCATGGGAAAATTTTCATCCACGGTAAATTGTACGAGGCTGCTGATGCTAACAATGTCAGCTCCCATTTGGATATTTGTGATTTTTATCTTGGTTAAATCTGCATTGAATGCTATTGGTGTAAAATCTGATCGACGCCGGATCGAACTAAAGTTGAGGTGGAAGAGGTCGCTGCCGGTGACCTATAAAATAAAGTCCCATCCGAAGTCGGTGGTGGTAGCTCCGACAAAACCTTCCGACGATCAAGTCAGCTCTTTTGGCCAACAAAAATGGAGTGCTCTAGCAAAAATTCAATAAAATTTCGGAAAAAAGAAGAGAGCTTAGAGAAAACGTATCTAAAGAGTCCCTTTTATAGATGGAGCCTGTAGCAGAATGATAGTGACGACCGTAATCATCCGATAGTGGGCCGCTCAGGGCCACATAGAGTTTGTTACGGAGAGAAGTGTCCGTTGCCGTGATGTAGTCGTTCGTTGAGATTTAATAGTCGAAGTTCGGAGGAAGCAGGCGTTGGTTGGTCAAGAACTTTAACATACATCAATTTCAGGGGAGTTCAGACTTCTAAAGGGAATTTGACTAAAGAAGAAATCCAGAAGGAGTTCGGCTTCTGAAGGAATCCGATTGAAAGAAAAGTTCGAAAGGAGTTCGGCTTCTGGAGGCATCTGACAGAAGAAAAAATTTGGAAGAAGTTTGGCTCTTGTAGGAATCCAACTGAAGGAGAGGTTCGGAAGGAGTTCGGCTCCTGGAGAAATCCGACTGAAGAAGAGGTCCGGGAGGAGTTCGGCTCCTGAGAGAATCCGACTGAAGGAGAGGTTCGAAAGGAGTTCGGCTCCTGAGAGAATCTGACTAAAGGAGAGGTCCGGAAGGAGTTCAACTCCTGTAGGAATCCGACTAAAGAAGAGGTTCGGAAGGAGTTCAACTTCTGAGGGAATCCGACTGAAGGACAGGTCCAAAAAAAGTTCGACTCCTAGGAAAATCCGACTGAAGGAGAGGTCCGAAAGGAGTTCGGCTCCTGTAGGAATCCGACTGAAGGAGAGGTCCGGGAGGAGTTCGGCTTTTAGAGGAATTCGATTGAAGGAGAGGTTCGGAAAGAGTTTGGCTCCTGGAGGCATTCGACTGAAGAAGAGGTCCGAAAGAAGTTCGCTCCTAGAGAAATCCGACTGAAGAAAAAGTTCGAAAGGAGTTTGGCTCCTGAAGGCATCCGACTGAAGGAGAGGTCCGAAAAAAATTTGGCTCCCAGGAAAATCCGACTGAAGAAGAAGTTCGGAAGGAGTTCGGCTCCTGTAGGAATCCGACTGAAGGAGAGGTCCGAAAGAAGTTCGGCTCCTGTAGGAATCCAACTGAAGGAGAGGTTCGGAAGGAGTTCGACTTCTGGAGAATCCGACTGAAGAAAAAATCGGAAGGAGTTCGGTTGAAGTTTGACTGCTAGAGGAAAAATTTTTGATTGAAGCTCTTCCATGATTATCGATTGTATTAGGCTAATCATCAGACTGGACTTCGATGGGAGCGGGATTTATCCCCAATAAAGCTCTTCCATGATTACTGGTTGTATTAGACTAATCATCAGACTGGACTTCGATGGGAGCAGGATTTATCTCCAATAATAGTCTCCCCACTTTCGAGTTCAAAATTCGAAGGAAGGGAGTATAAAAAAGGCAACTGTCGAAGTTCTTTTTCGGGCTCTACACTGTTGAGGTTGAAGCTCGGGGGGAGATCTTATCTCCAGCCGATGTTGACATTGAAGTTGAAGCTCGAGAAGATCTTGTCTCCAACCGAGATTGACGTTGAAGTTGAAGCTCGGAGGAAGATCTTATCTCCAATCGAAGTTGAAGGAGATCTTATCTCCTATTGACGTAGAAGCTCAGGGGAGATCTTATCTTTAATCGAGGTTGAAGAAAATCTTATCTCTTGTTGACGTTGACGTTGAAGCTTGGGAGAGATCTTATCTCCAGCCGAGGTTGAAGGAGATCTTATCTTCTGTTGACGTAGACATTGAAGTTCAGGAGAGATCTTATCTCCTATTGACGTAGAAGCTCGAGGAAGATCTTATCTCCAGCCGAGGTTGAAGGAGATCTTATCTCCTGTTGATGTAGAAGCTCAGAAAAGATCTTTTTTCCAACTGAGGTTGAAGGAGATTTTATCTCTTGTTGACGTAGATGTTGAAGTTCGGAAGAGATTTTATCTCCAATCGAGATTGAAGGAGATCTTATCTCCTATTGACGTAGAAGCTCGAGGGAGATTTTATCTCCAACCGAGGTTGAAGAAGATCTTATCTTCTATTGACGTTGATGTTGAAGCTCGGAGGAGATCTTATCTCCAGCCGAGGTTGAAGGAGATCTTATCTCCTATTGACGTAGACGTTAAAGCTCGAGGGAGATCTTATCTCCAGCCGAGGTTGAAGAAGATCTTATCTCCTATTGACGTAGAAGCTCAGGGGAGATCTTATCTCTAGTCGAGATTGAAGGAGATCTTATCTCCTATTGATATTGACGTTGAAGCTCGGAAGAGATCTTATCTCCAACTGAGGTTGAAGAAGATCTTATCTCCTATTGATGTAGATGTTGAAGCTCGGGGAGATCTTATCTCTAGCTGAGGTTGAAGGAGATCTTATCTCCTATTGACGTAGAAGCTCGTATGAGATCTTATCTTCAGCCGAGGTTGAAGGAGATCTTATCTCCTATTGACGTAGAAGCTCGGGTGAGATCTTATCTCCAGCCAAGGTTGAAGGAGATCTTATCTTCTATTAACGTAGAAGCTTGGGGAAGATCTTATCTCTAGTCAAGGTTGAAGGACTTCGATTTGTTCATGTTAGGACGAGGTTCTCCTCCTATTTCTAATATGGCCACTATTGATTGTTTCTTCCCTATCATTACATAGTTTTTGCACCAAAAAATAATAATATTAAAATGAAGAAGTTTTATTGAAGAAAAATTACTGGTAGTACATCATCAGATTTTCTGAATTCCAAGGTCGTGGGAGCATTCTTCCTCCGAGCTCCTTCAAGCGATAAGTTTCGGACTGGACGACCTCCTCTATTTCATATGGGCCTTCCTAATTTGGAGCAAGTTTTTTTTGACTCTGAGGCTGAGAGGTATTGGCTCGCCGAAATACTAAGCCCCCTAGAGATAGTGTTGAGATGCCGAGAGACGATCAATCTTTTTGTTGTTCATCCCTTATTGGTGGTTTTGGCTGCAGCAGCACCCTTGGTCGATCTACTTTTATTCAGGTCGATGTCTGAGGAATCGATCCAACCGACCTCTCTTGATGAGCTCCTCGATTTCGTCTTGGAGTTGAATGAATTCTTCAGTATCATGGCTATAGTCACGATGGTAGAGGCAGTATTTACTTCGATTATGCTTGTTTGAGGGAGATCATAATTCTTCTGGTCTCGGTAGCTGATTCTTAATTTTCATCAGAATTTGAGCTTTAGGAGCATTAAGGGAGGCGTAGTTGTGGAACCTTCCAAGGAAAAAACTTCTTTGCGCCTTTCTGTCAGAGCTTCTTTGATGACGAGCTTGAGGGAGAGTTCGGGCTCGCTTGCGTTCGGAGGGGTCCGTGAGCATGGCCGAACTTCATTCGATCCTCCATCAGCGGTGGATCTATGCCACTTTCCTGCAGCTTTCTCATCCTTCAACTTGAAAACTTCTTCCGTTCGGACATATCTCTTAGCTCGAGCTAGCAGATTGGCAAAGTTTCTAGGATACTTCTTCTCCAGAGAGAACAATAAATCATTCTTTTGAAGGTCATCCTTGAGTGCGGCCATCACAACTGACTGGTCTAGGTTTCGGACCTCCAATGTAACAGCATTAAATTGGGTGACATAAGTCCGGATGGATTTTCTCATCTTTTGTTTGATGCTCATCAGAAAATCCGAACCTCGATGGAGATGCTGGCTGCTAACGAAGTGAGCTGCAAACTGATGGTTCATCTAATCAAAGAAAAATATGGTACCCAACTTAAGTATCGAGTACCAGTTCCTAGCGGCTTTCTTGAGGATGGATGAAAAAGTCCAGCACAAAATGACGTCTGACGCATCGTGGAGCAGCATCATTATCCGAAAGGCTTCTAGGTGGTCGATCGAATCGGTGGTCCCATCATAACTCTCAAACTACGAAAGCTTGAAGTTCCATGGAATCGATTCCTGCATAATCCTATGGAAAAAAGGAGGGTCAGTGTAAATATCATTACTGTATGAGGAGGGAGTATGACAGAGCTCTTCGATTCATCGACTCATTTTTAGAAGCCTTTGATCCAGTAGATCTTCATGATCGTTGATCTCTAGAGTTTTCTGGTGGAACGGATGTGAAGCTTCCCCCTGGATCAAGTCATGGTCCGAGTAAGGGCCCACCATCCTCTGCTTTTCCTTTTTGAAGATTAGAGATCGGGTAGTCCAAGTCGGCCATCCCTAGATCAGACCATGGGCTCCGAAGAAGCCTGCTCCGATTGAATCGATGTCGAAGTCTGTCGATGTACGGTCTGCACTGCCTCCATGAGATCGTGAACCTATTGGATCAGTAGGTTGAACTACTCCGCATCTACCATGGCTGTAGGTGGAGCCTGAGTTGCTGGGACTGAAGCGGGAATAGATAGGTCTGGACGGGATCTAGCTGTAGAGGTTGTTGATTGTCGGGTCGAAGCTTTCCTAGGAGGCATTTTTTTTCGAAGAAAAACTCTAGAAAGAAAGAAGAGAGATCGCTGCTGAGCACTCATTTAAGAACAAGAGTACCTCGAAAATAGAGGCTCTTCCTTCAACGCCAATCCTGTTGGTGTAGAATCTGATCGATGTCGGATCGAGCTGGAGTTGAGGAGGAAGAGGTCGCCGTCAGTGACCTGCAAAATAAAGTTTCGTTCGGAGTCGGTGGTGGTGGCTCCGATAGGATCCTTCGACGATCAAGATAGCTCTTCTGGCCAACAGAAATGGAGTGCTCAGGCAAGAATTCAATAGAGTTTCGAGAAGAAAAAAAGAGCTTACAGAAAATGTATCTAGAGGATTCTTTTTATAGACGGAGCCTGTAGCAGATTGATAGTGATGGCCATAACCATCCGATAGTGAGCCGCTTGGGGTTATGTGGAGTTTGTTACGAAAAGAGGTGTCTGTTGCTGTGATGTGGCCATTCGTTGAGATTTAATAGTCGAAGTTCGGAGAAAGCAAGTGTTGATCGGTGAAGAGCTTTGACATACATCAATTCCAGAGGAGTTTGGACTCCTAAAGAAAACTTGACTAAAGAAGAAATCCAGAAGAAGTTTGGCTCTTGGAAGAATCTGACTGAAAAAAAAGTCTGGAAGGAGTTCAGCTCCTGGAGGTATCTGATAGAAGCAAAAATTTGGAAGGAGTTTGGCTCCTGTAGGAATTTGATTGAAGAAGAAATTCGGAAAGAGTTCGGCTCCTGTAGGAATTCAATTAAAGGAGAGATCCGGAAGGAGTTCGGCTCCTAGAGAAATCCGACTGATAGAAAAGTTCGAAAAGAATTTGGCTCTCCTAGAAAAATCCGACTGAAGGAGAAGTCTGAAAGGAGTTCGGCTCCTATAGAAATCCGACTGAAGGAGAGATTCGGAAGGAGTTCGGCTTCTGTAAGAATCTGACTGAAGGAGAGGTTTGGAAGGAGTTCGACTCCTGGAGGAATTCGATTGAAGGAGAAATCGGAAAGAGTTCGGTTGAAGTCTGAAAGAAGTTCGGCTGCTGGAGGAAGAATTTTCGATTGAAGCTCTTTCATGATTATCGGTTGTATTAGGCTAATCATCAGACTGGACTTTAATGAGAGCGAGATTTATCCCCAACAAAGCTCTTCCATGATTACCGATTGCATTAGGCTAATTATCAGACTGGACTTCAGTGGGAGCGAAATTTATCTCCAATAGATACTATGATTAGCTGTAGATCTAAAATGTTGCTCGTGGACATTTTGTCTTTTGATCGTTTTGATAATCCAAAAAAAAAAGCAGTTATGCCCTTGAAAACTTGGGATAAGTGAATCCAAAATATTTACACTATGATAGGTAACTTATACCAAATGTGCCTTTTCTAAATTTCTGCAAACAGAAACATACTTAGATCCTATTTGGTATGATTTTTTTTTTGTTTCTTCTCTGAAAAAAAATAAAAATATGGAATCCGATGCAGATATATGCCTGGTTATTATATTTCTATTTCTTTTATTTAAATAACTTTTATTATTTCTAAAAAAATAAGTAAAAAAATTTTACTTCTATTTTTTAAAATAAGTTCTTACCCCTCTTTCATTCCATCTATCCAACCCCAGATCTCAGCTCCATCTTTCTGCTTACTTGAGGCCTTTGCAATCCTCCTCATCAGTGTCAGTCTTTTTGGTGACTCTACTGCCTTATCGTTATATTCATTTGTTCATTCTCAATATTCATCTTTCATTGTTGGCTATTTATTCTTTCGTTCTTGGTATCGTTCGTTCATTTTTTATATTCATTTTTCATCACCTATTCGTTCATCTTCTTGAGAATGATAGTGCCTATCCATTTTAGGCATCTATAAATTCAATCAAACATCCTCGTGTTTGAGTAACTCCCGTGTCTCTAATTATCTCCTTCTCTACTCCCCATCCTCTCAATGCTCACTCAATTCCATGCTTTTGATTTTTGTTATGGTCTTCCACTTTTTACCATTAATAAAAAAAAAGCAACCAAATATTATTGTAAGAAAAACAAAAAATAAAAATAAAAAAAATAAAATTACTATTTCCAAATATTTTTAAAAGAATAGAAGTGATAACAGTATTTGCTGAATATATATATATATATATATACATACTTACATAACATGCATGTGTAATCTACCCCTCCTCCTGCTACCACCAATAGCATTAAGTTGGACATTAAACTGAAGCATATCATGCATGACACATAAATCCAAACAAGCATTATGTGATTACTTTAGTGGAGATTTGATAAGAAAACCATAAAGAAAGATGCAAGATGATTACCTGCAGCTAAGATGTCTAGTTGCCCCCCATGACACATTAAACAAATGTTTCAATCATATTGGCCCTTGGCAGCTCTTGTAAGTTGGACCTCATCTCAAACAATCTCAAACGATTGGCTGTCTCTCCTTCCTACTACCGGACGTTGACTGACAGCCGAAGGACCCAATGCTCCTGCGATCCATCACGTTAATCCCAACCCTTCATTCAATGGACCTCACGTTTCTCGCCCAAGTTTTGTACTACACTGGGACCCACACCACGTTGCCAGTGCAACAATGACCTGACACTGGGCCATAAATGTCGCCTTAGGGACGTTCTAGTCTGAACTCGGAGGATGCCACGTAGAGACTTGTAGGTTTCTTTAACGTGCTCCGAGGAGCACCAGAATCGATGTCTCTGATCCGTGCCGTGAGCTGGCGCTGTCGGCATATCGGCACGCAAAAGGATAGGAGGAAACGCCATTTACGAGTCTTATATTTTTAACAAAAAAAAATAAAAAAATAGTGACGCTTTTTCAGTTTTCCACTATTTATATTTATATTTTAAAATTTTAAATTTTTAAAATAAATTTTAAAATTTAAATTTTGAATGCAAAATATACTCTATCCATCCATCTCAGTAAAAATTCATGAATATGTGATTGTTATACGAGATAAATTTAGGTATAAAAATTTATTAATTAAATTAAAAAATATTATATTTTGATAGAAATAAAAATTAAAAATATATTAATTATTTTATTCTTATAGTCAACTTCATTGGAGCTTGAATGACATCTCGACCATATTACAATCAATTCATAATTTTTTATTATCTAATTAAAAAAATTAAAATATATAGAATATAAATATAAATCATGAAAAATTAAAGAAATATTTATATCATTTATTCTATTTTTAATTGCATCTAATTTGATTTCACGAGGATTTCTTTGCAAAAATCAGTTATTTTCTGCATCTGATTAACAGAAACAAGACTTTGAAATTTGATAAGTACCTTGCACCATTTCATGAGAGATAATTTAACCCATTATCCCTGTGGAGACATAAAGAAAAAGAATGCCATCCTTAAATAGGCACATGAGGATCTCTATCTTCATCCAAAAGTTTAATCTGCCAACAAGATTGCTCTTTTGAGGTTATTCATGTCACAATCCAGGGACCACTTAGGAAAAGTACCTGCAGTCTTACTGCCCAATTATACCAACCCTTAAGAGTTTAGTTACTTACTGTTGTAACCGACTTAATGACTATTATGCAATAAACTTTGGTCGCTTCATTTTGGAAGATAACAATCATCATGTTATTTTTGGAATAAAAATAACCGGAGTAACCATACTATTTGACAATATCATTGATGTTTTTATTGTACAATATCTTGGAAATTAACATTTATTTATCCATAAAAAGTACGAGTTTAATATCAAAATGCCCATCACTGGTCATTTATAATTGCAATGCACATGTAATAACTATCATATTTGCTTGACCATTGCTTACATTCTAATTTCCTACCATATCAACATCCTCATATATATAATTATTAATACAAAAAGTATGACATTTAATATATTATTAGTGGTTGTTGTGGCGATTGTATGATGTCTTTAAAGTTTAAACAGACATGACATAACAACCATTGGCTTATGTGGCCACCGCATCATTTTACATGCATCACAACGTAGGTCTCTTCCGTTTGTACTCTAAATCTTCATTTAGAATCATGTTTTATGCGAAAATTTATGCCAAAGGAGCTTCGTAATCCTCTTTCCTTCCTTTGTTTCAGGTTTATTACCAGCATGGTCACCCAGTGAGGACATAGATGACAATCCACTGGTCCACCATTAAAACCCCGCTGGAAGATTACAGCAGGGGAGAGGGAGAGAGAGAGAAGAGGGAAGCTAAGTTTGTTTTTCTTTTTTTTAAGCTCCAAAATCAAGTAATTAATTCTATTCTCACCTGCCCTTAACCGTGGTTAGTTGGTGCTCTTAGCTTCCTCAGCTATATATTATTCTCCCACTTAACAATTTTAAAACGAGGAGAAGGGGCGTAGAAGAGAAACCCCGCACCCCACAAATAAAAAGGGCATAAATAAGAAAGGAGGCTCGAGAGATCGAGAGAGAGAGAGAGAGAGAGCTCCAGAAGAGCCTACCGGAACCCCAAACGCATTGCGGCCCTCGCCCTCGTACGCTGCTGGAGATCGAGCGGCGTGGAAGAGAGCTTTTCCAAGATCTCGATTGGATCTTTTCCCGCCGCTGGATTCGCTTTCCGGCGTTCCCGGAGCGAGAAATGGCGTTTTCTCGCCGGATATTAGTAGTCGGGTGATAGGGGGCGGCGGAGTCGTCTGGGATAGAGGACAGGGGAATCGGCTGGTTCCCGGAGTGGAGGAGGTGGAAAGGCGATGTGTTGAGCAATGTGGGAGAGATGATGATGGATCGGGTGGTTAGCAGTTCTATCTATGGGATTCCGATTGTTAGGGAAATGAGGGTGGATTTTTGAGGTGATTTCCGGGATTGGTTGACTCGATCTAATGTTTTCGGTGGAGTTTGGATCTCTCAGTTTGGGGAAATTTTTGTCTGGTTTTGCTTTTATAACAGTATCGGATCTCGGACCTCAGTCTTATTATGAGTCAGAAATGTGGATTTAATTGTTTTATTTCTCTGAGGATTAGATGTAGTTGGAGAAGTTATAGGGGATCTCACTAAATGAGCTGAAGATTTATGGAGCAGGGTGTTTCTATTGGGGACTGAAGAGAGTGGTGGCAGGTGGGAGCAAAAAGCTGCTCTTGGGGGGGATCAGAGAAGGTTTCCTGATAGATTACAATATAGTTGCATTGGTGGATCAGATCCATGGAGTCTCGAATGGATCAATACGAGATCATGGAGCAAATTGGGCGAGGAGCCTTTGGAGCGGCGATTCTAGTGAATCATAAGTTGGAGAAGAAGAAGTAGGTTAACATCCCTCGGTACTTTTAGCTTAAATTTGTTTATTTTGGGATTATTTCCTTACAGTTCGGGGGGCTTTGTTCAACTGGTTAAGAGTTTTTGGATTTCAGGTATGTGTTAAAGAAAATCCGGCTTGCAAGGCAAACCGAGCGCTGCAGGAGATCAGCTCATCAAGAGGTCAGTGAAATAGATGGGATTTTGTTTGCTTGTTCTGATTTTGTTTAGAAATTGTGTTCTAATATTTATGAAAATTTGAGAGCAGATGGCTCTCATTGCACGGCTGCAACACCCTTTCATCGTTGAGTTCAAGGAAGCTTGGGTGGAGAAGGTTTGAAAAGAAACAGCTGGAACTCATATATATTTAGTTTGTTTATATAAACACATAGACATACATATATGGATAAAGAAAGAGACAGAGAACTGGACTAGGCTACACTCGATTAGATGTCCGCTTACATGCAATCAGGTTTACATTGAATGATGCAGGTTCTACATTGATGATTTGAGCTGTTGGAAGTGATCTACTATGTTTGAATTGTCTATATACAAAAAAATATGTGATTTGGAGATTCTTAGCCTATGAATCAAGCGATCAAAAAATACATATAATTTTGTTTAGACTATCTAATTTTGATCAATTGATGAATAGGCTAGGAGTCTCCAAATCATATAATTTTTAGTGTGTAAGCAGTTTGGACGTAGTAGATCATATCCAACGACTTTGATCATTGATATGGGATCTTTGTTGTCCCATGTCGATCTGACCGAATTTAAGTGGAGATTGACTCGAGTGTAGCCAAGTCCAACTCTCTCTCTCTTTCTCTCTCTCTCTCTCTCTCTCTCTTTCACACACACACACAATGTATATATATATATATATATATATATATATATATAGAGCGTGTTTATAGCTTATGTGTAGATTATGCTTCCCAATGCAGGGCTGCTATGTTTGTATAGTTACAGGATACTGTGAAGGTGGAGATATGTGAGTGCACTTCTGATATCAGATTTTCTTTTTTTCCATAAAAAAGAAACTCAGTTTGCCTTACTTTATATCTGTGGCATCTGGCAGGGCTGAGTTGATGAAGAGATCAAATGGAACATATTTTCCGGAAGAGGTAATGACAATTTTCTGGATAATTTTGACTTAAGCAAGAACTTTATTTGCTGATTGTTTATTGATAATTGTTACTGCTCCTTAGAAATTGTTGAAATGGTTTACTCAACTATTGTTAGCTGTTGAATACCTGCATTCCAACTTTGTTTTGCATCGCGACCTCAAGGTTTGTGAGTATATGGAAGCAACTCCATTTTTTTTATTACACAGTAAAATATCAACTGATTCTTGTTGGCAAATTTATTTTTGAAATTTGAACCTTCTTGGCAGTGCTCAAATATATTTCTGACCAAGGATCAAGATGTTCGCCTTGGTTAGTTTCTTAGGACTCTTACATATGTAGAGACATATATTTCTTAACATAATGCTAAATTTTATTTTTTTGCCTGTGTTTCTTATTCATGTGCAGGGGATTTTGGACTTGCTAAAACCCTCAAAGCAAATGATTTGGCTTCTTCTGTATGTGTGATTTTACTTAAAATTTTCAATTTAAAAATTTCATGAAATTAATGGTTTTAATAATCAATATTTGCCTGTCCTTATTTTTTATGTGAAACATGCTGTTTGAGGAATCAGAAACCTGGGTACATTTGATGTTGTTAAGTACTGGTAGGTGAGAATGGTAGAGAACTTCTGAGGAAAATTGCACAGATATGCTAACATTATCCAAACATATCCATTCATGGGGGCAAACTTGAGGAACCGCATCATAGCTCCAAAAGTTTACAGTGTACATGATTCTTGAATTTCAAACGAATTCCATGACCTTCCTCCAAAAATGAAAAACAAGGAATGAACTGATTGCAATGGCATTTTCTGTAGCTTGTGATTGCCATCAAGGACATTAATCTATGGCATGCTGACTCTGTTGCAATCTCTTCATGTGTGCTCAACATACCATTATTCTGATTTTGGAGCCTCTTCATTTTGGAAGTCTCCTACATGGAAACTTTTGTTAGAAAACTAATGCCATGCTTTAGAAAATGTTGTTATTAGATAATGTCTTTTATTGAAAGTAAATGCAGGAAGGTCTTTTTCCTTTTTAGGGTCTAGGAAAATATATTTTTGCTATTTGAGCAGCCATAATAGCTAAATGATATCCCCATTGTTTTACATTCTTTTGTTGTTGTTTTTCTATATACTGTTGAATTTGCAATACTTGCTATGTCATTAAAAGACTGATGGCTGGGAATTTGCTTTGTTTAGGTTGTTGGAACTCCCAATTACATGTGTCCAGAGCTGCTTGCTGATATTCCATATGGCTTTAAGTCAGATATCTGGTCTCTAGGTAGGACAACTAAATTATAAACTTGTTCTTGCAGATGCTTTGTTAGAGATATGTACTAAATTTTGAGCTTTGAATGGAAACTGGATGGGCAGGATGTTGTATGTATGAGATGGCCGCTCATCGACCAGCTTTTAAAGCATTTGTAAGTTTCTTTCATTTCTTTTTCCTCTCTTGGTTATTATAAAAATTGATGGGATGGCATTAATTCTCAATAATGTCAGCTTCTAACATATTTCCCTAGATTAGAGGTTCCTTACTGTTATCAGTGCCAGCTTACACCTTATACTGAACATGATCAGTTTATCTCATGTCTCCATTGTATCATAAGTGAAATAATGGAGAGGGAAATAGTACCCATGGCATGCTTACCTTCTGTCTTTCCTGCTTCTCAACAAAAGATGAATGATACATGGTTAACTTATTACGGGCATTGTTTTGAATTATATATGTGTGAATAAAAAGAAACGATACTGCTACTGATTTTTCTAATGTAAATAGAATTAAAAAAGTCAATATTTTATGAAAAATATTTTGTTATTAAATAGAGGAAGACATTAAGTAAAAAATTTCCTCATACGTTCGCCAATTAAACTCTGCCTCTACCTCAAAGGAATGCAACAATTCTACAAAGCCACAAAATGGTCCAAGTTCAAAACATACATAGATTCGAGTAATGGCTACAGGCCTGTCACAAAATATTCTGGCTGAATTATTTTGAAATTTTGGACAATCATAAATAAATGGACCTCAGAAACTGATAGATACTTGTATGGTCTCTGTTTCAGAAATTTGGCCCTTATTTCACTTGTTTCAGCTAAATAAATATTGGTTTTGAGCTAGTTAGAGCATCATCTTGGTGTCCCTTCTATTTAAAGTATTCATTTTTTAAAAATATTGTTTGTGAGCTGATTTCTAGTTCCCCATGCTCTTTCAGTCACTTTCAACAAGAATAATTTTTGAAGGACATTGGCTTGTTAAAGCCATGGAAGGTACTCTATTATCATTGGCTGAAACGTGGGCTAAGACTGATTTAACCCTTAACATTTGTCACGCAGCAGTTTGATAACACAGCATCAAACCTGATCTCTATTACATTTTTAATTGCTGAAAAGTGATCCCCTTTAAGAACTTCATGGTTGCAGCATAGAAACCTTTAATGGATTCCAAACACTGCAGAGAGAGGATATAAAAGGATTGAGCAAGGCGGTTGATTTTTACTTACCACCTGGAAAATGATGTTCTGAAGTGTGATGTTAAATGATGCTATTGCAACCGCAACTCAAGTCTCAACCTTTCCCATGCCAAAAAATTTTGTGAATTGTGTGGACACTTCTAATAGAGTGTCATAGCTTTTCATTTTCATTGATTAATATACCATGAAAATAAGTATTTCCAATGTTAAGTATAAAGAATCGTGGAACAGCAAACTGGATATTGAATTTAACTATACGTATATGTATATTATTTATATATAATTATTAGCTTCAATGGTCCAACCAAAGATCAAATCTGTTGCAGGTATTTTACTTAGACTATTGGTAATCATAAAATGAAAGTTCTTAAGGGCTAGATAAAGATTTCAAGGGATTTGTAGTTTGGAAAATCTAAACCAAGTTATGTTGATCGTATGTGTTATGAAATTCATAGATCATGATCAATTAGTGTTAATCATTGACAAAGCCAATCGTGCATTTTCAAAAACAACATATGCATCCAACTATCCATTTTATGACTGCCTGATCCATTTAGAAGAAACTTATGAAACATTTGATTTTTGGATTTTAGGAATTCTAAATAGTCTAGATCATTGTAAGCACCCAAGTTATTCATAGGTTAGCTGAGCCATACCGAACTAGCCAGTTCGGGGAGTATTGAACTAGATCGATTGGTTACTGGCATGATTCATTGATTCAATTGAGGATACAAACAAGGCTCCTCACTTGTTTGAAGCTTGGATGAATTCAAAACCCCAACCCTGGCTGCCTTTGTCCCTATAAGTAAATGATGCCGCCATAGATGATGACGACAACATCTCCAAGTAAGCCTCTCTCTCTCTCTCCCCCTCTCTCTCTCTCCTCCCTTCCTCTATCTCTCAATCCATTGTTGGATTCGGGCTCTTGGAGCTCCTTATTGATGGCCTTTGACCTCTCTCTCTCCGCCTCTCCCTCTCCCCCCGCTCTCTCTTGGTCCATTGCCAGATCTAGAGCTCTTGGAGCTGCATGTCGATGGCTTTCGACTTCTCTCTCCCCCTCTCCCCCTCCCTCCTCTTGATCCATCGTCGAATTTGGGGCACTCAGAGATCCTCGTTGATGGCCTTCAACCTCTCTCTCTCTCCCCCCCTCTCTTCCTATTTCGGAATACTTTGGAATGGTATTGTACAAAAACTCATACCATAATGAACTAGTTGCTAGTTGGTATGACCTCCAATATTGATTCAGAGAACCATGATTGAAATGCAATGTGTTGAGAAAATTGTGGGATTAAA
The DNA here is from genome assembly GCA_006176705.1 of Cocos nucifera. Classification (NCBI taxonomy): domain Eukaryota; kingdom Viridiplantae; phylum Streptophyta; class Magnoliopsida; order Arecales; family Arecaceae; genus Cocos; species Cocos nucifera. The sequence continues at coordinate 2,219,240 of QRFJ01000044.1, forward strand.
GGATTGGGCATACTAGCCGAATGCTGGCTAGGAGCAGGTAAACTATGGCTATATATGCCCAAGTTAGCCAAACCAGGCTCAAACCCAGCCCAGGCTGCTCAGTACCACTCCGCCCCAAGCAAGTAACAATGCCCTTCCTTTTCCTTCTCGATCATTTGAAGGTGGAAGAGAGCTCTAAAGGCATTAGGGAGGCTTCTTTGACATTATTTATTAAGCCATTTATTTCTGGTAGCCTTATTACATTTCAATTGTTAATTGAAGATATAGTTTATGTGAAAAAACATAGCTAATAAAACAATAAAAACATAATAAAAGGCAGAAGAGTTGGACGCCAAAACAGATCATATGGTGTATTAGTTGTGCCAAAGTGTACCAGTTTTACTTTTTGTTGGTATCCTATGAGATACAGTACTCTTTGTTTGTATCTTGAAGTTTGAATCCCTGAGACACACATTGATGTTGTTAAAAATTGAGATTACAAAAGCTAACTGCTTATCGACTATGCTCTAAGTCACAAGGCCCCACCATGGGGCTTTTATACTCTGTCAGATGCTTTATGGCTGATGATTGAACAACAGATTTCTCATTGCTTCTTTGTGCGGCATACATTGAATTAGCCGCACCAGTAAGCCACGCATGGCAGTCATCCAAAGGACTATATGTTTTCACTTTGATCATTTGCTCCCCAACCTCAAAAATATTCTATCTGAAGAATTATATCTATGCACCTTTTCTTCATTTGTAATGCATTAAGGCTCATTTTACCCAAAAAGGAAAACTTTTGGAACTTTTAAGTGTTATATTTTCTATTTTAGTGGCCTTATCATGTAATTTGAGCAGATATAATTCAGAATTAAATTGGCTTGGTAGGATTCTAGCTAACTCTCTCTCTCTCTCTCTCTCTCTCTCACTCACTCACTCACTCTCTCTCTCTCTCTCTCACACACACACACACACACACACTCATGCGTATATGTTTGTTCATGCATTCTCAGATGCAAAATGTGTTCATGGTGATCCCATGTGTAGTTCTTGATTTTTTAGCATATTTGCCACCATAAGCAACGACAGTTTTGCTCATGTGTTGGATACAAATTAGCATATAAGGTTATGCATCCAGTGGCTGCTTCTTATATCTCAAGGTATCGACGGAGCTGGATTACTATTCTGCAACATGGTTTAAGGCTTTGATTCTAGATGGTATAAGTTGTAGTTGAACCTCCTCTTTTTAGTCCTTTCTCAGTCTTATTACAGGTTGGAGCCTTTTATAGCTAATAGAAGATAGTTACTTGATCTTTCCCTAGTCTTTCAAATAGTTAACATGCATCTTAATCTACTTTGTTTCACATTTTCACTCTATTTACTCATTCTGAAGAATTAGTTTGTGTGGGAATAGCTTAAATCAGTTTTCTTCTGTACCTTTTTATATGTTTAGTTAATACTCTTTCACATCATCTCAAATGCTATCCCTTATTCTGATTAAAAAAAATGGTATGAAGCATTAATGGCATAAATATCAGCTAAGATTTTTGTTAATGGCTCATGTGAAAACATTTTCAGGATATGGCCGGATTGATAAGTAAGATAAACAGGTCTTGTATTGGCCCTTTACCTTCCTGCTATTCTTCTTCCCTGTGAGTATTCTCTTTGCTATTACATGTTTGTTGAAGCTCAATGACAATTTTTCTTGGATGAAATTGTTGATGATTTATTATTGTAGGGTAGTTTCTTTTTGTTTTCCTCATGCTTATCAACTTTGCTTCTTTTAATGGAAAGATATCAACTTTTTGGTCTTCATATATTAATCTTTGGTATTTGATAAAATTGTTCGGTCGGTTTTGATGCATAAGCATTTCTTATCATTTGACTTGGAAATTCTAGCATCTTCAGCATTTTTCAGTTGCAAGTGCTTAACAATGGTAGAATCTAGTGGTGTTGATCAAGGATTCAGGTTCTAGCGGGACATCCCGTGGGACATCGGGATGGGATACCATCCCATGTTTTGGGACAAAACCGTCATGCTAGCATCCTAAGATCCCGATCAGGACATCCTGGGATATCCGCCATCCCAAGTGTCGGGATGAGGCGGGATGGTGGTGCATCCTATTTCATGGGAAAACTGGGACATCCCCGTCCTATGGGATTTAAAACCTTGGTGTTGATAATCAAGATTGAATGGCAGACAAGATGCACAAGATGGTATAGTCAGTAACAATTCATTTATTTTCTCACTGGTTTGGCTTGGCCAAGTCTAAGACCCCAAGCTTGCAAACTTCCTTTTGACAGAGTTAAGGCTTCGGATCAAGTTTGTCCTTATTGGCCTTTTGGTTTGGGTAAATAAATATTTCAATTAAATATCATTTATTATTTTATCCTTGTTATAAAGCACAGTAGCAGATTGCTTGTGGTTATAATAGTTTCTAGTGAGATTGAAATTTTTAAAAAAACAAGTCAAACCTGAGAAGAATCAGATAAATCTATTTTTTGAATATCTGCTATATTATAAGCATATAACTATACTAGCATCAAGATTTCTTTTATTATTTTTTCTGTATTATCATGAGAAAATGTACCGTCTGTAATCTTTTAAGTGTTTATCAGATTTCTTCAAATTGATATGCACGCTTACAGCATTCCCACATAAAGCCCAAGCAAATTAAAAACTTCAAAATCTCCTATAAAACATTTGAGAAAGTTTTGTTACCATTATTTTTGACCATATCAGTTGGCTTCATTGTTTGGTTGGGCCTTATGGGCTAGGCAGTTTAGACATGGACTGACCGTTTATGGCAATCTCCTAACAACTCTCTCTGTTAATGATTTGAGATTACTGGTTTATTCTACTTAAAATATCCATCACAGGCTCATGTTTTGTGAAATTGCCATTTAGTTTTTTAATTTTTGATTTCTGCTTTCTTGTTTTGCAAGAATCAACTAGTTGAAGATATCTGTTTTGGTGTAATTTCATGCAGGAAAACATTTATTAAGAGCATGTTGAGAAAGAACCCAGAGCATCGACCAAATGTAAGCCTTTCTTTTTAAGGTTGACAATGTTGGCCGTTTATAATTTTGGGTCTCTTTATTTTTTAATGATGAAGTGATTTTAATCCAATCAGGCATCTGAAATTTTAAGACATCCATGTTTGCAACCATATGCCAATCAGTATCGACCATCCCCTGATCCTTCAAGTGTAATTCAGTCACCAGAGAAGCCCATCTGTGCTTCATGCGGTGGTCAGAAGAACATGTCTGAAAGCCAAAACAGCAGCATTTCTAGCAGTGATAAGGACAGTTTGCAGTCAAATGAGAGAAACACATCAGAGTTAGCTGTCAACTGTGATCACAAGGAAGTCGAAAAAGGCACTTCTTCAAATGATGGAGTTGCCTCAGTTCCCTCACAAGATGTCAGAGGTGATCGTGATGTCTCTAAAATTGAGATACAGGGACAAGATTCATCAAAGCCCTTGCTTGTTGATCAGAAGCCAAAGGCCGCGTCTAAGCACCCAAAGATTGTTAAAAATATAATGATGGCTCTTAAAGAGGAGGGCAGAGTTAGAGAGAACAGCTCACCTGCGAGAGCCAATCGTGTTAAAATTGGTGGTACACCAAACCATAAAAATGGCATAGAACCATCTCCTAGGTCATCTAAGCCTTCCAGTTCCAGTTCTTCAAGCTCCAAGTCTAATGCAGAAGCGCCAGCTTGTGAATCAGTCAAGACCAATAGTGATTCTGCAAAAAGAGTGCAGGCATCACACCCTTTGAAGCATCTGGTAAGTGTAGATTCCATTATTTTTCACCTGCATTTTTGCATTGTCTCTTTTCATTAATTTTTATCTGTCACTTGTTGCAGTTACCAGTTTTGGACTGCTCCCCAAAAACTAAGCCTAGACATGAGGGGGTTTCACCGTCCATTTCTGTCAAACAAGTTATGGAAGATGGCATCCGTAACAAGGCAAAGCAAAGGCTTCCACCTCCAAGCGTTGTCAGAAGGCCTTCTGTCCCTGAACCAAAACCTTCTGTGCCTGACGGTTCAAGCCCGACTGACAATGGTAACAGGGGTGTTTCTGTGAAGATAAGTCCAGAGCATGAGAGGAGTCAAAGTCAAACTGTGTATAGCCCCATGCAAGTCATCAGCCAGGTTCAGGAATCTGAAAAGACTTCGTTGGATCCTTCAAGAAGAATGCAAACCGATACAGGCAACTCGAGCGCACCATCTGTTCAAACTCAGGAATCTCTACAGCCAGGGAGCTCAAACTCTAAAATTGATCAGGATGATGAGATCTTGCTCCCTAAAACTTCTGAATCTAATCCACCAAGTTGTTTGATTTCTTCATTCATACATTCAATAGTTGATTATTCATCTGTAGAAAGTTTAGATCATGATTATAAACCTACACCAATTACTGAGGTCAATACAGCAGACTTGCAAAAGACTAGTGCAAGTAATGATGAACCGTGTCTGAGTTCAGTCCTAGAGCCATCCTTTCCCAGCTCTGAGCAGGAGTTTGTTTGTAAAGATGATGTATCTGTGATCAAGCCTGAGAAGAATCCTGTTGCAACACAAAGTGGTGACGACAGGTTTACTGTCAGAGAGCTCCTCTCATCTATAACAGATATTGCACCTTTTGTTTCAACTACCCCAAGGAATACTCCTATGGAGAAAGGACCGGTTTCAAATCAGACTTTAGAAAAGCCAGCAGCTCATTTAACCCCAGCTTTTGACGATGTTATTCATGTCATAAGACACAGCAGCTTTCGCGTTGGCAGCGAGCAGCCAACAATTGAGAATGTTGAAAAGGGTGTTCAGAACATAGATATGGGGAAGCTATTAAATGTAGTCAGAGAAGATGTGGACATGAGGAGTGTCTCACCAAGCCTGAAACCTCCTGGATTTGTTGAAGCTGTAACTGTGAAATCTAATGTTTTAGAAAACAATATTATCAAGGAGAAACCAAACAGCTTAGAAACTGTAAAATCAAATTCATCAGAGGTCAAACTTGGATCAAAGGAAGAGGAATCTTTAGCCAAAGAAACACTGGATGTAAAATCTTTTAGACAGAGAGCAGAGGCACTTGAAGGCTTGCTAGAGCTTTCAGCAGAGCTACTGCAGCATAATAGGTTGGAAGAGCTTGCAGTTGTTTTAAAGCCATTTGGAAAGGATAAGGTCTCCCCACGAGAAACTGCAATCTGGTTGGCAAAGAGCTTTAAGGGGATGATGAATGAGGATGGCAACCACCTGGGATGAGAATTGACACCCCTCTTTAGATTATTATTTCCCCTTTCCTAACTCCAAAATGTTAAGTAATATATGTTGCTCTTGCTTGTTTTCCACCTTTTTTTTTTTTTTTTTTTTTTTTTTTTTGTATTCTTTGCAAAAAAATGCTGTAAATAGTCAGATTTGTACTAAATAAGACATCTTTTGTCCAAACGCATGAGCTGGAAGAAATGATAGATGCATGTTATGATGTAGGACGAAGATATTTTTATTGGGCATTGCTTTTTGATGCTCCATAGGTTTAGCAAATTGCATCACACTTTCACTTCCTTATCCATGTATCAAACCATCAGATCCTCCACCTGAAGCTGATATGCAACATCTACATTGTTATATTGTATGATAAGAATAACGAAAGGTTTTTTTCTTGTTTCCTTGTCTTTAATATCTGATCATAAAACAAAATTGACTGGGGGATTTTGTTCATAATTATGGTAGATTAAGCCTGCAGTGATTAGCAACTTGGTGTACTAGTCCATTAGTAAGTTATATACACTTGCTGATGTTCTGGTGTTTGTTTTATTGGGTTGCTTCCATGATGGTAATGGAAACTGTTGTGCAAAACTAATCTACGTTCGCTTCCATCCATTTTTGGCCTAAAAGTTTTCAACTTTCCCTGTTAGTTATATGCATGAGATTTGGTCTATTGCATGGTGTCTTGGAGCATAACCCATTCTAAAGGGGTTGTAACCAGAGTTTGAAGATTATCTGATGCTGCATCTACGTGTAAGCCTGGCAATGCAGCCTCAATTGGTTTTCTCATTCCATTGTAAACTAGAATATAATTGCTTGGTTTTATTAAGGGATAAAGCTATAGATAAATTTCAAGTTTGGCAATGTCCCTACTTTTGATAAGCTTGTTGTTCGCGTCTCCATCGATGCCAATTAAATAGTTTGTAGATAGACCAGAAAACCAATTTAAATACTGGTTGGATATGGTTATGTCTGTTAATATACAAACAAAACTGCTTCATAACATGAGGAAAGCATCATTTTTATATGTCACTCAATCAGGCTGAAGCTGTACCCACCATAAAGCTTTGATGCTGTAGGTCATGTAGACTGGATCCACAAACTGCTGCTAGCACTAAACCTTCACTTCAATTATTAAATGGTCAACTAGAACCTAGCACATGCTTGATACACGAGGAACACTTAAAAGGATTGTCATGATCCCATGGAAAGACAGGAGGGATAAGGTAGGTAGTGATGGTGCTCAAATGTAGCTAGGAAAATTTGGCATGCAAAGCATTTAGTCTTAGATTTTTTTGACAGCATTCAGAGCTATTGTTGCCATCCAGGTTATTTTTTAGCTACATTGCGCATGCTTTCCTTGTTAGCAGCGTCCATGCTCCCAATCTCCTTTCCAATATTTCACTTGTTCCAACTCATAGAGACAAACACCCAAACACACAATGATCGAGTCTCAGATTGGAATGGTGGTTCTCTCTCTTGCTTAGCATGTCATTTCCCACCATCAGTACATTGGAGGGGAAAAGGAACAAAAGGGTTATCAGGTGTTTTTTGTTCCAAGGTGAGCCAAGTTATTATTTTCTATTTTGTAATCAGTGGATAAAACTCATAGAATGCTAGCTGTAGATTGTAAAATGCTCTCTCTCATTAGTGTCCTTGGATACAAAAGAAAAAAAGGATTGAGGCCAAAAAGAAATATTGCTATGGAGAGCTAATTTTTTTTATTCACAAGAAATATATTTTGCACCTTGCACCACAGGGGACTCTCGAACATTCTCCACCAAAAATTCAATGCTCCATATGTATGATCATTTTTTTCCTATCACGTTACATAGATTTCAGTTGTTGCATATACCCCATTAATTATAGTTGCATGAATGGATTTAAACCAGGTTGGGAAAAAGTTTGATCTTATATTTTTAATATTTTAGCACAAAAATAGTCACCTTGTTCTTACAATAACAAATAAATTTATTAATATATTGGTTGGAACAACTTTTTGATGATTAAAATAAAGAAGCAAATTTAAATAATGTGGATGATGTTCTTATGTCAATTCAGTTTAGTAGATAGTTAATGAGTGCATCTTTCATGGATAAATATCTTTGAATAAATACCATCTTAGATCAATAGGAACATTTTGGATATTAGACTTAGCTTCTTCTTCCTTTTTATTTTTATAGTGAAAATAACTAAATTGATATCAAGTTTCACCTAAATAAAATGATTTTTTTTTTTTTTTTTTGTGTGTGCGACAAGATAGTAAAAGCTATGTGATTGGAATAGTACAATGGTTAAGATTTATTTTTTTTATAAAAAAGTTTAAAAAATATTTTGATGTTCCATCCCTTTTTTTTCTTCCACATACCCTTACCTCTTCTCTTCATTATACACCCTCTCTCTTTCTCCATATTTCCCTTTATACCCATCTATACCACCTCTTCTCTTTTTCCCAGATGACTTGCTTCTCTCAAATTCTAAATTTTTATCTCTTTTACATTTATTATACCTCAAATTTGTAATACAAAGAATTTAGCTAAAATAAAGAAGAGTTATCTTAAGTTATTTTAGCATGGTGACAAAAGTCCGATATTGCTTCATGATTGATATTTTAGAAATTTGGCATCCAAGCACATATGATACATATTTAAGAAAAAATAATATAGATATATTTGTATCATGATTTTTAAAAATTTTTATATTTATTGTAATGATGGAGTTTTGAATCTTTTGATTTTTCTTAATCATTTATGCTATAATGATTAAATAAAATTTTCTTATAGATTTAAATTATGAATTTTAAATTTTATTTTTCTTATTCGTACAAGGAGGTTTGTGAAGATAATCTAGAAAAAAAAAATGATAGTGCCAAGGATAAAAGATAATAGATTGTATAAATATTTTTTAGGTTTCAAAATTTTCATGTTTTAAATAGTAGAGACTCGTGATGGAGAGGGCACTTACCATTTCACATAAAAATTATACATGTGCCGTGAATTTCCTCTCACGTGAACCTCACATGACACGCGGACTTGCCATTTTACTTCACTCTCAAGCATTCCCGCCCCTTTTAACCTTTTTAATCTTTTTAACCTTTTTAACCCTTTTTTTTTTCAGTAAAGTAAAAAAAAAAAAACAAAAGTCAATTCTCAGCCGCCCCGTCCCCTGTAACCTCCAACGAGGCAACGCCACCTAATCCATGCAGATCGAGCGTAGGGACCCTTCAAGAGGTAAAACTTAAACAGGGGACGATACGATAATAGTATCTTTCAAAAGACAAAAGTCCAAGTAAATTATAAGAATGGCCGACTTCTTACCGAGAACCAGCCCCGCCCCGCTTCGCAACCAACCCGATAACGAAAAGTGGAAAACCATCCCTCTTCCAAGTTCCAACGCCCTTCCTCCAGATCCAAGAAGAAAGGAGGAGGAGGAGATCGCCGGCGGCGATGGGGGCGATCGAGACGCTGACGGAAAGGGCGGCGTTGCTCCGGGAGTCGCTCCAGAAGAGTCAGACCATCACCGATGGCATCGTCTCCATCCTCGGCTCCTTCGACCACCGCCTCTCCGCCCTGGAGGCCGCCATGCGTCCCACGCAGGTCCCCTCTCTTCTCCTCTTTTCTCTTTTCTTGATCTTTTCATATCTGAATTTTGGTCTCGATTAGTTGAGATTTTTAGGTTTTATTTTGGCGCTTCTGGGGTTTCCTTTAAGTTTTTGATTTTTTTTTTTTTTTGGTTTGATTTATGGATGATGCAGGTGAGAACGCATGCGGTTCGGATAGCGCATGAGAACATTGACAAGACGCTCAAGTCGGCGGAGGTTATACTGGGCCAATTCGATCGCACACGAGAGGTCTCTCTCTCTCTCTCTCTCCTCACTGTTGGTACCAATTTTACTTCAAGAATTGGTTTTGCCTCTGATAAGTTTCATTTGAAATTATGTCACAGAAACGAGGCACAGGCAATAGTGTTTGAGATTCGAGTTCTTCTAATTAAAATATCTCGCTTAAATTTTGGGAAGTACTCTTAGTTTAGAGCAAATGCTATTTATCATACATATTTTAAGGTGTCTAACATTCAAAAAATGGTGAAAATACTCACAAGGATGTCTGGATGCGGTTAACACATTGCGTAATCTTTAATTCTTTCTGCGGAGTTCATGGAAAAAAGGAGAGATGGTTGGCAGTATGTTATGGCGTACAATGTGTCACACGAAGCGTGCTGTTTTAGTAGTTGATAGTATTGTTGGAAATCAAAAAACTGGGCTTGTTGCCCCAAAGATTGGTTTTGATTATTTTAAAGTTAAACAACTTGTGGCTCATGTCATGTGTTGCTTATCTGTTTAAGGTTTCAGTCTTAATGTTGATTATCTGTTAAATATGTAGGCAGAGATTAAAATTCTGAAGGGACCACACGAGGATGTAGAAAGTTATTTGGAGGCAGTTGATCAGTTGAGAAGTGTATTGCGTTTTTTTAACTCAAATAAAAGCTTCAGGAGCAGTGATGGAGTGCTTGGCAATGTCAATAATTTGCTTGGTAAGGCCATCGTGAAGCTGGAGGATGAATTTAGGGGACTTCTTGCCAAACACAGGTTTGCTTTTGTTGATTCATTGGATGTCTTATTGTTGCTGTCATCCTCATAGTGGTATACAGTACCATACAGAACCACCCCATTCGGTTGGTATCATATCGTGATGATTCGTGGTCTTGGTATGATATTTGGCTTGAATTGGTGCAAACTGGTCTTTACTAGGCCAACATGCTCGGAATTGCTCAATTCCAAGCATTCGGCCCGGGAAGGGTCCCATGTCGGTTCAGGGCCTTACTAATTAGTGGGGAAGTGCCTTACTCCCATCATTTCAAGGTAAGAGAGGAGGAGAAGGGAAAGAGAAGGGAGAATGGAAGGGTGAGCAGGTGGTCATCCATTACGAATGTGGACCAGGCATGTACAAGGGATGTTGACACTTGATTTGGAATTGAGCAGATGCATGTGTATTGCATTTTCAATTTTTTACTATAGGTATTTTACATTTTCAATATTATACCTAGTTAATTTAACATATATTATATAGTCACACTACTTTTAGGTATGTAACATGAAAATAAAGTATGCAACTAAATATCAAAAGCGAACTTAGAATACTGCTCAAAGTCAAAACTGAATAAAAGAAGATTAAAAATTATGAAAGCAAAGAAAAAACATGTTCTTTTTGGTTTTCTAGTATGGTCGGTACCATACCACACCTTCTCCTACAACTATCATCTAGTACCGAGACTGCAAACTGTGGTTGTTGTTGTTGTCTTGATACTACCATTCAATGCATGATTCATTAGGTTTTGAGTGCAATAATTCATATTTAGATCTATATGAGCAGTACATGTTTTTGCTATCACTGAATGCTCGATTCATTAGGTTTTAAGTGTGATACTTCATCATTAAATCTGTATGAGCAGTACTTGAGATGATTATGTTGAGGTACATTCAATAATTTTGCATCATGTTGTGGTAATAAGATAAGTATTAAAATATTATCAATTAGATTGTTTCAGACTAATTTTCTTGTTTGTAATTTGGGTTAGGAGTGGTGTCTCCTTTTAATCACCCTAAGTTGCTCCCTACTAGGTGGGATGTCACTTACTGCTCAAACCATATTATTCATGATATTTGAGGAATGTGGTGATTATGTATCATTTTATGTATCCGCATGAAAAAGAAAAAGCACGAGGTTTAACACTAAAAGACGAGTAAAGATGATTCGTTGAGTTCATGTTGTTGCTACTGTCACTCCATTACCATTGAACAAACACTATCAATAAATTGTTCTAAGAAGACCCTCCATTCACCACAGTATTTAAATTCCTTTTAAGATGATAGGGAGGTATTCATCAAATGAGAGATACTCTGTGGGCATTTTTTGACAAGCAACAACCCCAAAATAATTTACCATTGAAGAAGAATAATATAGGGAAACAATCTGTTTGATGATCTTCTCAAATCTTTTGTTCTTTCACTTTCAGAATTTGCAAATCTAGAAGCAACTCGATCACTTATAGAAGGGTTCAGCCTTGGGGTTAAATCATGTTTTGATCAACCAACTGCAGTTGAGTTTTAGTTCAAAAACAATCTTGTTGCTAAGCTGTAGAAGTTTAACCTTGACATAACGGAAAAACTGTTACTATATACATTCAGCTATCCCATATGGATCTACCAGTTTAAATGAAGTAGTAATTAAGCAAGTTAATGCAAAATGCTTTTTAAAATACAACATACCAACTTGTGCCAAAAGGCAAGATATTCTTTTAAATGTTTTCTGTTTGATGTGGAATGCCTGTGATTTAATACATCCATTGGTGCAATGCCTGATTTATGTTGCTAATGCTGTTAAACCATAAAATGTTTCTCCTCAATATGATGTAGAATGTCTGCACTTTAATATTTCTGTTGGTGCAATGTCTGATTTTTGTTGCTCATACGGTTAAATGATTAAATGTTTTCCCTCTATATTGCATAAGTAATATCTTGGTGCTTGATCGGAAAAGAAGTGCATTTATTTGCAACCATTCTGCACCTTAATTAATTAGTTCTTTCTCAATTTTGGTTCAGCAAACCAGTGGAGCCTGATCGCCTTTTTGATTGTCTTCCGGATGCCCTCCGACCATCATCAGGGTCACCAGGGCAGCAGGGTGATAGTGATAAAAACCCATCAGGTGCCAATAATTCTGAGCATCAAGCCAAAAACTCAGAGACTGCTGTATACACACCACCGACTCTCATTGCTCCTAGGATTTTGCCTCTACTGCGTAAGTTAGTTCAACAATTGGTTCAAGCTGGACACCAACATCAATGTTTAAAGATTTACAGGTATAGATTTCATTTTGATGTCTTTCAGCTATTTATCTTATTTTGTTGAAGAGGCTAGAAATAATCTGTTTTACATGACGATATGAGGACTGCTCTTACCTAGATTTTGGGAGCAGAAATAATGTTTGATAATCTTTCCAAATTATCATGTGAAATAAATATCTAATTGTTGTATAGAGTTTTGAATTACTCCTTACGTATCATTACCATTATAAGCTCTTGTTGTTTTGGTTTATGCGCTGTTCAGTTTGGATTGTTTTTAAAAGTAACTAGGTCAGCACCAGAAAGGTCTAAATATCAGGATGACCTGTACATGGAACTTCATGGTGTTAGTTTGAAGGTTCAAATGGTAGTATAAAGAAAAGATATGTATCTGTATTAAGTGGAACAGAATGAAAGTATGAAATATTGTCTGGTCCTATAAATTATCAGTCTGCTCTTAATATGGTGATTAGAAATGCGACAAATTGGTATAAAGAGGTGGAGAGGAATGTTAGAGATGTTATTATTTGGTGCAGTAAGAGCAAGGATAAAATGGTTATGGTGAATTTGGAGAAAAATATGTATGGATAGTAGGAGAGACTACCATATGAACATGCTTAATTCCACTGCAAGTAATTTTCCAGTGAGTTCAAGCTTTTATTTTTTAGAACTGGGAGACTACATCCATGGTCATTTTTAATCTGGTATTATTTAAGATGATGTATAATCTTTTGCTTACTGCAATTTCAGAAAAGATTCTGCAATGGCAAGAATTAAATGGAGGGACACAAGAGGACCAGTTCAGAAAACATGACTGTATCACAAGGAAAAGGAAATTTTTGCCTTTATGCACACCTCTTCTCAAATCCTTTTTTCATCTGTAACCAACCAGCCAGATTCAGTTTTCATAGCAAACTAAAATTTGAAATATCAAAGAAGAGAAGGTTATCTACCTTCTAGGCTCTGTGCAATATGAGTGTGTATTGGCCGTAATACAACAAATCGACTTCATTATTTCTTTGTAAAAGTTTGTTTTCTTAGCAAAACAAACTAGTTTAGTTTGTGATGTGACAAATTTTGGGGCTTATGATCTCTCTTCAAAGTCATTGTTATAATAGGATTCCCCTCTGATAGAGAAGAAGGGAGTGAATATATCAATCAACTGAGCTTGCATTGTGAAAATTTTGAAACATGGAAAGAATGTTAAGGAAGTGAGTCTTGGAACACCTTAATTCATGGCTTTGTCATTACAAATATAAGATTACGTAAATACCTTTATATGGGATGTATGTGAAAAACCTTATCAGTTGGGTATCACCACCGTAGTTGGTACGCAATAGAGGAGATGGAGACTTGATCACCTCCATGAATTTTTGTCTTATTTATGATGTTAAAGGAGTGTACCAGAATTTAGGTGGTACTAGATCCCCTACTACTTACCTATCTTCAATAGAAGTTTCAATTCCATCCTTGATTTATTTATCAATTACACTCGGTAGGCTAAAGTGATACAACCTTTTGGATTAGTATGAATTCGAAGGAATTTCTAAGAAAATTGTGGAAAATTAATAATTAAACTAAATTTCTGAGCAATCTGACAACTTTTGAGCCTTGTGTGATAATGTGGAAGAAATTGTGATGGGAGATATGAGATAATGTAGATGGAAATTGTGTTAATAAATTTGAAGAAACTTGGTTAATAGAGGTGTAATGCTTATAGTTAATTTGGTTGTATGTAGTCCAAGAAATGTTGAAAGTGAGTTTTGGAAGATAAATCCAGTTTTGGATTTGGCGCAGACCAATAGGCTTTTGGAACTTACAAAGATTATTTGATTTTGCCCAGACCAGAAGTAGGCTTTTGGAAGTTACAAAGATGATTTGTTTAGCTATGGTCAAATGTGGTCATCTATAATCCATTTTTGTCATTATGGTTAGTTAGGATCAAGATTTGCTGAATCATCTTGAACCCCTTGGTTTGGGGCATGCCGAGTCGTACCGACAGCTGATTGGGATGGTTCTAGCATTTGAAATGAAACACTGACGAGGACGAGGGGAGGGAGAAGGAAAGAGAGGAAGAGAGAGGGGGGAGAGAAGGAGAGCGAAAGGTCGGGGAAGCTGTCGGAGGTTCTTTGAGGGCTGTCGAGACCTCTGGAGCTCCGCCCTCTTCTGAAGAGAGATACACACATGGCCTCGAAGCTCCACCCTCTTCTGAAGAGAGAAAATAGACACACACACACATACCTACATACATACATACATACATACATACATATATATATACATATATATATATATATACATATATATATATATATATGTATGTATGTATGTATGCATGCATGTATGTATGTATGCATGTATGTATGTGCGTGTGTATGCGTGTGTATGTATGTATACATACATATATATATATATATACATACACATACATACATACACATACATATATAGACATACACACATACATACATACACATACATATATAGACATACACACATATATAAAGAGAGAGAATCAGGTCGATCAGATCTGAGTCCAGATCTAGTCAAGTTAAAACTCTATAATAAGGATCCTGCATCAATGATCCAAGCTATTGAGTATGATCTACTACCTCAAAATTGCTTGCATACAAAAAATCATATGATTTGGAGACCCCTAGCGGATGCATCAAATAGTCAAAAATTGGACAGCCTAAATAAAATTGAATTAGATATTTTTTGATCACTTGATGCATAGGCTAGGGGTCTTCAAATCATATGATTTTTGGTGTGCAAGCAGTTTTAATGTATGGCTTGGATTATCGATGTAAGACCCCTATTGTCCAGTTTTGAGCTAGTCGGATTTAAGCCTAAATTCGGTCGATCTTACCCAAGTCTGCCCCCCCACATGTATGTATGTATGTATGTAGAGCCAGACTAGAATACATTCGATCGGATTTGGACTCAGATCTGATCAGATCAAAACTCTATAATGGGGGTTCTACATCAATGATCCAAGCCGTTGGATGTGATTTACTACCTCAAAACTATTTGCACACCAAAAATCATATGATTTGAAGACTCCTAGCCTATACATCAAGGGATCCAAAAATACATCTAATTCAATTTTATTTAGGCTGTTCAATTTTTGACTATTTGATGCATAGGCTAGGGATCTTCAAATCATATGATTTTTGGTGTGCAAGCAGTTTTGAGGTTAGTAGATTACATCCAACGGCTTGGATCATTGATGTAGAACCCCCATTATAAAGTTTTGATCTGACCGGATCTGGATTCAAATATGATCGAATGTATTCTAGTTTGGCTATATATGTATGTATGTATCCATGTATGTATATCCATGTATGTATGTATATATGTATGTATATCCATGTATGTATATCCATGTATGTATTTTTATTTAGGCTGTTCAATTTTTGACTATTTGATGCATAGGCTAGGGATCTTCAAATCATATGATTTTTGGTGTGCAAGCAGTTTTGAGGTTAGTAGATTACATCCAACGGCTTGGATCATTGATGTAGAACCCCCATTATAAAGTTTTGACCTGACCGGATCTGGATTCAAATATGATCGAATGTATTCTAGTTTGGCTATATATATATGTATGTATGTATGTATGTATGTATCCATGTATGTATATCCATGTATGTATGTATATATGTATGTATATCCATGTATGTATATCCATGTATGTATATATATATATATATATATATATATATATATATATATATATATATATATATATGTATGTATATATATGTATGTATATATATATATGTGTGTGTGTGTGTGTATCTATATATATATATATATGTATGTATGTATCTATATATATATATGTATGTATGTATGCATGCATGCATGTAGAGAGAGAGAGATAGAGGGTAGGGGGCGGGGAGGCCGGTGGTGGCCATTGGAGGGTTGTGGAGGCTATTGGATAGCTAGATTTTCCTCCCCGGCCTCTATTGGATTGGAACAAGAGTGACTCGCCTCTGTTTCAGTCTAGATTTTATTTTTTCCCCAATTCACAACTATTGCCAACTTCACTTAATTCCCACAGGATTGAAATAGTGTTGCTGATTTCACTGTGAATCGGGAAAAAAATTAAAATCCCAATTGAAACAAGGGCGGGCCACTCTTATTTCAATCCAACGGACTCGGAGAGGAAAATCCGGCCATCCGGGGGCCTCCACGGGCCTCCAGTGGCCATTACTCGCCTCCCCGCTCTCTCCCTTTCTTCCTCTCCCTTCCTCCCTCTCTCTCTATCTCTCTTTTTCTCTCTTGATACTTCCTCTTCCTCACTCCTTTGGTCATTGGAGGACATCCATGACCCTTCGACGGCTACCATTGGCCTCTTCGCCATCTCCTTCTCCCCCTTCTCTCTCTCTCTCTCTCTCTCTCTCTCTCTCTCTCTCTCTCTCTCCCCCTCTTCCTTTCTTTGGTTCTCCCTCTCCCATGCTCTCTCTTTGATGTGTTGGTTCGGGCCTAGCACGGAACGGCAAGGGGCCGTACATAGAATGGGCCCTGGTGCTGGCACAACAAACCTTGGTTAGGATCATGTTAGTCAGATATAATGACAAAAGTCTAGACATAATAACTTATGAACTCAAGTCACTTCCAAAATGTGGGAGGCAAATATAGAAATTACATCAGCTACTTAGGGACATATTCAATGTGGACTCCTTGGTTTGTGTGGCTGTAGGGTCCATTTACGTGCAACCTATGATTAAAATTGATACATACAACCAATCCTGAGTTGAGGTTATATTTATTGGTTCTTTTGCTTATTCCTCGGAAGTTGAGATTTTAGATCACTCGTTAGCAATGACATTCCATTTTTGAATGATCCCTACCTTATATAAGAAGCCCTGATTCAATTTCTTTAAGTTCACATTGAATTCTTGTTGTCTCAGAATCTGCTTCATTACTCAATGCATGTGAGTTGAGGTGAGGATGCCATGCATTTGGCATGGGCTCACTTGAATATCAAGTAGGTTCACAACCCTCATGAACACAATGATGGCTGATGTTCTAGATTTTTTTGTGGACGTCAGCAAAAATTGTGACCTATTTGATGGCCTCACTTGATCAAGAACTAGGTCGTCATATGCCCATATATATCCCAGTTTTTTGCGGCTTCCTTGCATTATGTGTGAACCTACTTGAAGATTTACTGGTTGAATTACAGTGATTATGCATGTCAACTTTATAAATCTCGTAGACATCTTTAAACAGATGGATTCCCCTGAAGATCAAGCTATATGAACATACGTTGTTATGGTATCATCTTATTTAAAAATACTTCTCTTCACATAACCTGCTTGTATCATGCTTTTTAGTGTAAAGATACCATCTTTCTAACTTTGCATGATGAACATCTTCCGAGTAATCTGTAATAATGTGATTATATGTACTTCTGTTCATGTTTTATCATGTATCCATGTTCATGAGCCTTTTTCTATTCTAATTTAGTACAAAGTATTTACTTCAAGGATGTTATTCTTTTGCCATTCAGTGAAATTCGTGCTACAGCTTTAGAGAAGAGCCTTTCAAGCTTGGGAGTGGAAAAACTCAGTAGAGATGAGGTGCAGAAGCTGCAGTGGGAGTCCTTGGAGGCCAAAATTGGCAATTGGATTCACTTTATGCGAATTGCAGTAAGGATGTGTGTGAAATTCAGCTTCAAAAGTGTATTTCTTTTGTTCCTCGAGTATTTTGACCATTCTTGAAACAGGTCAAGCTGCTGTTTGCCGGGGAACGACAATTATGTGATCAGATCTTTGAAGGTATTGCTTCTCTCAAGGATCAATGTTTTGCTGAAGTAACTGCAAACAGTGTTGCGGTGCTACTTAGTTTTGGAGAGGCTATTGCTAAAAGCAAAAGGTCGCCAGAAAAGTTGTTTGTGCTTCTAGACATGTATGAAATAATGCATGAACTTCAACCAGAGGTATAGTAAGCATACTCACCCCCCTGATGGAATGTTACTAATCTTTCCATAAGGATGGTTGCATGTTATAACTTCTAGTCACATTCTGCAACAGTTAAAGATGACAAAATTTATAGTGTCATTATAATACATGACATTCCATAGTGTAATGTTTTTTGAAGCATTCTTTCTTACCAATGTTTCTGTCTATGGTTCAAAGTTTCTGTATCTATTTTATTTATCATCTGAAGCTGTGCCAGTACCATATCTTAATGTAGGTTCTGTCGGCTTTTCATAGTAAGATACTCTAGATGCTTGGGGATCTGAAAAATCTTGACATTAGTTTATCCGATTAAGTTTCACTCTGTATCTCTTGCTTTATACAGATTCTTCAGAAAAGGTTCAGGAGTCTAAAGACCCCAAACAACATTTTGACTTGACAATATTACACGTTATATTATGGACATCCAATTATCTAATATTGTTCATTTGACTAATAAACTTTTGTAATTTGTTTGACTTGTACAATTTTATCAGTGGAACTCTTGAAAGTTGGAATGCATTATTTGTATAACATAATTAATACTATTGCCAGAAATAAAATTCTCTTATAATGGATATATCTCTATTACAAGAGAAATAGATGGTGAATAGGTGTTCAAATGATCGCCCGTGGCCACATAAAGATTGAGGTAGCTATTGAAACATGAACTTTCTAAGTATGGTTTAGGTGGATCATCCAAGTGCCTAGATGATTGCTGAAGACAATATTAAGTATAACATCATACTATCATATTGTGTGATGTTGTGACATCAACCAAAATGTTCAATACTGAAGATAATGCTATTTAGTGATTTGTATAAAACATTTTGAACGATAGAAGTTTTACTTTCGAGTTGTTAGTGCTGCTGCTTGTTTGTAATGATGTTCTCTAAAGGAAACAACACTATCTTGTCAGTTCTGCAAAACAAAGTTGAAAATGAATAACCGAAAATAAAGAAGGCAGACAAAAGATAAACAATGCACCAAGAAATATCATGATGACATGGAAAATGGCACAGATATGAAGAACTTTCCAATTTAGATAATGAAGATGAATGTACCCATAAAAATGACTAATGATGAATGTACCCATAAAAATGACTAATGAAGATACTAGATTGAAAAACAAAGTTAGAAGTAGTCAAAGTATAGTGCAACAATGTTAAAATGTAGGGAAATGAAAGTTTAGAAATATAATAAGTGAAAAAAAATGCATGTAATGACAAAAAGTAACAATATAAATTGTTACTTTGGGACGAAAGGGTTCAATTTTTGAATTGCTGCCTTCTTTCCCAAAGTGAGGAAAGGTAGTGCTTCTAGACAACATATTGACAACAAAGTTTAATTTTTGTAAACAAAAATCAATATCAGAGAAACTATCTAAATTTATCGTGCAACCTTGTCGGTAGAACATAGATTACATGAAGTTTTTTTATTTTCGGTGGAATAGTGGACCACTGGGGTTATATATAGAAGGCTTTGAATTTCACAAGAAGGGGGAAGGAGATTTGACAGAAATGTCATATCTGGACAAGCATGTGAATAAGTGCTGTAAAAGGGCAAGAAAGCAAGGGGAAGGCGTGGTTTGTTTATGTATTTGCATAATGTACAATAAAAGGTATTATCTCTTCAGGCTTTCTTATAAAGATCTTGACGACTTTTTGGAAACATTGATGACACATTCAACATATGTAAATGTTCCAGGGATGATATTTTTAATGCCCAAAATGTCTGTATTTATATAGATGTATTTATATGTGTGCTTGTATGTGCTTACGTGTATGCTTATGTGTGCTTTAATGTGGGGAAGGGGAGTATGGATACAACAGGTTTAGCTCCTTTTCACAGACATATAGTTACTAATATAGGATTTCATGTTAGATTGATATTCCCTACTGAAACTTTTGCGATTGGATTTGGTATTGCTTTAACAAAACTTATGCAAATTGACATTTCGAGCACTTGTATTGAGGCTATGGTTGTCTCCATGCTATACCTGACTCATTTCACTTTACCTTTTTTAATCTCATCCCAGTTTTTATTTAGTAGTATATCTATAATAACCATTTATGTTTATGAAGTATTATTCTTTTCAATAAAAACTGATGATGAAATTCATGACTATTGTCTTTAACTGGTTGGTTAGATCGAAGCTATATTTGACAGCAAAGCTTGTTCTGAAACACGAGAATCTGCATTGGCTCTGACAAAGCGCTTGGCTCAAACTGCAAAGGAAACTTTTGGTGATTTTGAGGAAGCAGTTGAGAAAGATGCAACAAAAACAACTGTTGCTGATGGAACTGTCCACCCTTTAACTAGCTATGTCATTAATTATGTGAAATTCCTCTTTGAGTAAGTCCTTTCAATTATTCTACCTTTAGCTACCATTTTTTTTTTGTCTAACAGGAGCAATTCTTTCTTAATTGTCTTGTAGGAATGCGACTAAACTTAATCCTGTCCCTGCACATGGCTGTACTTGAGTTGATTTGTCTTTGGTTATAATTGTTATTATAAATAATAAATATTTTTTAATTCCTTCCCTTTGTCCCATTCATTTACTTCTTAACATAACTTAAATACGATTGAAGCCCTTGTTTTATCTGTAAAGAATTATCCATTATCTTTGGATATGGATGCTGTACTTACTTATCATGGAGCTATATTTTCTAATTAACTTTTGGAAAATGCAGCTGTAGGCGTAAAACAGAAGTATTGTTCTGTGTGTTTTGGGTCTGGTTTATGAATTCTAGAGGGCTTATCCCAACCATGGGGGGGATTGTTATCCCATGTCAAACATTTTAATATGGGCTCTTCAAAATCTTTTTTGATTTTTTTAATATTTTTATGTTTGATTCGTGGATTATGAAAATATACTGTTTGCTTGAACTTTTAAATAATTATTTCATGTCCTTTCATGTTCAAGATAAAATGCATGAGACAGCTATCTGAGAAAAGCTACTAACCAACCATTTACAGTTATCAAACAACACTGAAGCAGCTTTTCCAGGAGTTTGAACCTGGGGATGATAAAAACTCCCAACTGGCATCTGTAACAATGCGAATTATGCAAGCTCTTCAGACTAACCTGGATGGAAAATCCAAGCAGTACAAGGATCCTGCTTTGACACATCTATTTCTTATGAACAACATCCACTATATGGTCAGATCTGTGCGCAGGTATGTTGTTATACAGTTACATGATGTTACATGATGAGCATTTGGAGTAGATAAAAACAACACATCTTGGTTATTTTCAGGTCAGAAGCAAAGGATTTATTGGGTGATGACTGGATTCAAAGACACCGAAGGATTGTGCAGCAAAATGCAAATCAGTATAGAAGGGTTGCTTGGGCGAAGGTTTAGTTTCATAAACCCAACTGGACACATAATTTTAAGCCTCTCCAAAAATGTCATGCATTTTTTTGCAGCACATGTTAGATTGATGCTTTTTAAGGTTCTTGACTTCTTCACATTCAAAATATCCTATCTTTTGTTCAACATTGATTTTTATGGAAGTGTTGTTCTATATCCTGGTGTTTTATCTATTGCAGATTCTTTAGTAACATTTTCTTAAATAGTGATGTGTAGATCTCTTTTGGTGCTTTGGCTTCTTAAGATTTATTATGCAAGTTAGTGATGCTGGTTTTCGATGACTTAGATGGAGATGCCAGCAGTTCTAAATATTGTCTTTAGCGTCTGTGGTGCTGTGCAACCTGAATTGTAACTAGTTAAAAATTGGTTTTTGTTTTAAAAGTAGCTTGAAACATTTAGATGGCATACCGGCATTAATGCTACTGGAATCAAATGAAAGGGGCTGGAAGCTTGCAAGTGGACTGCATTGACCCCACATCCAATTTGAAACTGGTTAAAAAATAACCTGGTCTAATACATAGTAATTTTGTTTAGGCTTAGATGGAAGGATATGACCATTTTGAAAATTGATGGGATTTCAGTCATCAGGAACCGCTATCAACTTCAGACCAAGCTAGACTGACCTGAAAGTAATATACTATATGTTTTACAACCCTCTTTGAATTTAGGAAAATAATTTGCATTTTAGTAGCAACTTTTATGTACGTAGTCACCAATTTTATTGTTGATTATCATAAATGTGGATATCAATCAATTCTTATTGGAATGAGTTGTTGGTGGTGTTTATATGTTTGATTGTTATTTTCGTGCATAATATATGGACATAAAACAAATTTATGCATGCCTTTTATGGTTGTGTATGGATTAATCTTGATCAATTTGGCTGAAAAACCTAATGGATTAATAATATAGTTCTAAATCCAATCTCATCCATCCTCAATGAATGTGGATTAGGCTTGAATTCAATTTCTTGACTTGATTTAAATGTGGATTGGATTTGGGGTCTGCTAATCCCCAGCTAAAACTGTGCAGCTTCCAGCCCTAGTTGTGGGCCTGGCTAAGTATATTTCTTTCAAAAAATGCATATTAGCTAGTGATATAGCCATGATTTTGAGCCATACATACTGAGCCATACATGCACTAAATATTGAATTTTTAGCTGCATGGGATAGCATTATGTGTATAAAGCTATAACTGCATGTTACTGTATATATTGAGATCTTTCAGTTCTAAGATTTGCAACCATTTCTTTGGAAATATAGAATACATTTTGATTTTTTGCTCAACTCATTTCGGAAATTTCTAGTAATTTGTAATAATCTGCTAAAGTAACTCTGTGCAGGATTTTAAAATTCTAAATAAATCTCTGTTTAATGATGAATCTCAGTAGAGTGTGCCAGATGAGTTTCCTATAATTTTCGAAATCCTTTGATCCTCCACCTTTTCTGAAGAACAGAATGGTACAACCTGACCACACTGATATGCATGTTGGACCTACTTATCGATCCACATGATGCAACAGTGGATGATGCATGTAATTTGCTCTGTGCATACACACAAAAAGGAGGATATGGAAATTGTTAAACACTAAATGTTCTCTGATGCAATGTAGCTAGGCTTAGTTGTATACAAATCCTCACACTTTCTGCTTATTATTTTGTCATACTTATTTTATCAATTTTTTTATCTAACATTTTAAATAGAAATAAAGTAATAAATATGTGCTCATTTTTCTACAAACCCATATTTGGACCAAATAAATTAAGGTCAGTTTGCCAGCTTGCTGTAAAGCAATTTACTGTATGTCAAACTGTAGAAATAGTATAAGAGTTGAAGCCACTACAATGAACATATGCTATATAGATGATCGGTCTGAGGCTGTGATCTTTTATCTCTTTACTTCCAACTGATAGCCAAATCATGCCAACTCTTATGTGTAATTTGATTTTTCTCATATTTTAAATTACTGATTGATTTATGTCAGTTGTCAATTTGATTTGGATGTTACAAAGTAGCCAAATATTAATAGTTTTGTCTAAGGATCTTAGATGAGGCATAAATATCAGTCACCATATTCAAACAGCATGTCTTCTTTATTGAATGAAAATACTCCAGGCTGTATAACTGCACCTTTTTTTTTTTTTGTCAATTTCAGGTATTACAGAGCCTTTCTGGTCAAGGTTTGACTTCATCAGGAAGTAGTAGTATGGTAGGAAGTGATGGAGGCAACAGCAGCGGAGTCTCAAGAGCAACTGTGAAAGAGAGGTCAGGAAGTAGATTAGGTTTTCCAGCTCATTGATCTACTATATATAATGGGAACTCTTGGAGTTGGCAATGCAAAACTGTACTTCAAGAGTGAAGCCTCTAGAGTCTAGGATCCAAGGTAACAATTACGAGAGAAACAAAGAAAAAAAAGACTTGCGGGCCAACCTCATTATGAGTAGCAACAATTGTGCCTTGTTTCCTTCTTCCATTCCTTTTGTCTAGCGTGCCCGGGAGGGATCCCACCTTTAATTAAAAAAAACACATGCAGAGCACATGAAGAATACTGGTAGTGCTCTAATGTGTCAAAAAACTGACCCACCTTTGCTGTCATCAGGTTTAGGTCTTTCAATGTGCAGTTCGAGGAGCTTCATCAAAGACAATGTCAATGGACAGTCCCAGATCAAGAGCTGCGTGAATCTTTGAGGCTTGCGGTTGCTGAAGTTCTACTACCTGCATATAGATCTTTTATAAAACGATTTGGGTATGTTTGTTCTACATGCCGCCTTCTATCCTTGAGTATTCTTAGAACCATATCATTCTCACAGATTTATATCAGAATTCAGAACTATAAATGTGCATCCATATTTTAATCTTTGATTGCAGACGTGAATTATCTTAGTAAGATCAAACGTAGGGCTTTTAACAGTTTGGATTTGATATGACTGGATCATATTTGATATCCAAAATTGGATGTGTATGGAGATGTTCATGTATATGCATGCCCTATGCAGTTTGGATTTGGATAAATTTTGAATAGTTTCCCTGGGCTCTGGTATGGATATGGATATTCAGACATGGTTCCTCCACCTCCCTTGATAAATTTAGGTTTTAGTTCTAACTTTATGATTAGTTCTATATTGTTTATTATCAGCTTTTGGATTTATTGGTTCATTCTATCATATTCATTATGTAATACTTATTTATCTATGCATGAAATGATATAGACATCATAAAAGTACAATTAATGTCTGATTTTTCTTAGAAGTGATGAATATTGTGCATAATGAAATGAATTTTACATGTATAAAAAGCATATGCAGCTATTACTCATATCCATTGCAGATTCATGTGTAGATTAGTATGTATCAACTATTATCTGATCTGTATCTTTGTTTGTCTAGAGAAAATACAAATATAACTTGGTATCCAACATTATCTTTGTCTACATCTGTATCACCTGATTATAGGTGGATATTAATCTGGATATAGATATCACTAATACCTGAGCCATATCTGATTCTCAGCCCTTTGTTCTCTGGCTATCTGTATGATAACCCTCTGTTATTTAAGTTTCTCTATGATATCTTAAGCTTGAGAAGGGAGAGGCCATCATTGACATTCTCTTGTTTGAGTACACTGTTGGACTAATGCAAGTTGTAAAATTGAATATCCAGTTAATTCATCATCCTAGGAATTGGGCAAATTGCATTAGTGTTGACTTGTTTGATTATCCTTCTTCGTTTGGATTCTGTGTATAAATTTGCACTTCTGGTATGATTTGACTGCAGTTGTTTTTTCTAGTAAAACTATAGATGGATGTATCAATCCAAAAACTGATTGCTCATCCTATTTTTGTTTGTAGGATACCAAAAATAAGTTCTGTCATCGGTTGAACTTGATAATTTATTAGTCACAAATGCAGAGATCTGTAAAGAATCATACTACATTGTTGATGAGTAGTGGGTGAAGTATAACACCAGCAAGCAATAGGTCCTGTTTTGGTGCAAAG
The DNA here is from genome assembly GCA_006176705.1 of Cocos nucifera. NCBI lineage: Eukaryota > Viridiplantae > Streptophyta > Magnoliopsida > Arecales > Arecaceae > Cocos > Cocos nucifera. The sequence goes on from QRFJ01000044.1 coordinate 2,244,667, forward strand.
ATTGTGCCAGAAAATTCTAGTGTTAAGTCCAGCTCTGTGTTACTAGGTTTAAATAGAAATTTCACTTAACCATGGGTCATTTTGGACATGAATAAATTTTTTGAAGCTGTTAAATCTTACTTTGGAAAAAAAAAAATCTTTTTAAGAAGATTGACTAAAAATCTTACTTTATCTAGTGAATTGCCTTTAAAAACAAGTGCATTAGTAATAGGGCTTTTGTAACTCTTTCTTTTAAACTAAAGGTGCTAGTTATTATTTTGCGAAAGGAATTAGATCCAGTAAATATACATGCTAAATATCTTAGTACATGAAAATAATTTTGTACTATTGATTGGTATTAGAGTTTACAAGCCACTCTGGAATGATGGTGGTAAAGTTTGTAGTATTGTTATATACTCTTGGTGGCATTTACCTTTCAAGCTTATATGCCAAAAGGGTTCTTAAGTAGTGCATATTCTACATACGTAGGGTCATATGTTGAACATAATAACAAATGGAGAGCCTAACCCAGGTTCTAAGTGCCATGTGCTGGTGCCAGGACTTGGTACTGGCACACTGGTCCTGGCACTATTTGTTGTCCTGTTCTGTTCCATGCATGCACCAAGTGCCGACATGTATGATACATCCTGGTTTAGGCCTGGCACAGTACATGATAAGTGGCATGAACCGGCACAGCCAGTACTTTAATCTTTAAATCTAACTTCTATAATATGCAATATGCAGAACGTTTTGTGCAACAACTTATATCATTTTGCAAAGAGATGGATGACATCATGTAATAGCCATTTAAAAAATAGAAGTGATACACAATAAATGAAGATTGCAGTATCCCTTGTAACAATTAAGGAATTTACATTATGAATTCACGGGAGAAGTCAATAGAATGGTAGAACTAGTATTTGAAAAGGAAAATGCTTCATTGTGTCTCTTATTTGCACACAAAAGTTCCTTGGGCCCACTAATGTTCGGTTGGCAACTTGTTGTTCAATCACCTTCATGTATCACACTAATTCCTGCAAGGTAAACCAACCCCTTGCCGTATGTTCTAGGAGAACCTTTAGTTTGCACATAATGGGCTTCTAATTTAAAAATGGATAAGATTGTTTTGACTTGATGCTGGGAAGGTCAACCATATGGACTCATTTGCTTAGACATTTGATGGTATATTCAGGGATCAATGTATGTACACACACACAGTCTTGATGCTCGGAAGGTCAACCATATAGGCTGATTTCTTGCTTAAGACTTTTGATGGTAGATTTGGGGATTAATGTGCTTGCGCACACATGGATTTAAAGTTCACAAAGAGACTGGACCATTTACCACAACCCCCAGGCTCTCCTTAGGCAATCCATGGAATCATCCTAGGACCAGATCATCGACCTAGCGGTCACCTGTGGGCTCTTAACAGCTGAATGAAAACCTACCATAAGATGATTCTGCATAAATCATGATGGATGGATAGCATCATGAAAGTATATATTGTTGACATTGTTTAGCTTGTTATTTTGGTTCACCCTACCTATAATGTCAGATGGCTTCTGTTCAGATGCATGACAACTAACCTTTACTATCGTCATGTTGAACTCTGATTGAAAGCACAGGTGGGCTCTCGTTAGCACCAACTAACCTTCCCCCCACCAACTCCCTGCAGAAAAGCAAGAAAGATTTCTGGATTTCCTTTTTATGCTGATATATTGGGTCTCCAAATGTTTAGATTTTTTTTTTTGTTGGCCTAGACCTCGGAAAAAGAAAAACAATATCCCCTGCTACATTCTTGAAACTTTGTCTCTTCTCTGTTTTATTTATATTTTTATTATATTCGTCCGGTTGACTCTATACTAGAGCCCAAACTCAAAATCCTTCATCCGATGATGGAATTGATCCTTATATTAGGTTTTGGTGTGAGAATCTCGACTTGCCTTAGATTGCGTTTGGTGCATTACCAGACAGTGCTAATATATATTCTTTGGTAATCTGGATTATCCTCAAATTAAATTTGTTAAAAATTACACACCACGCACAAAATATAGATATATATTATAAATATATATATAATATAATATAATATATATTATATAATATATTATATTCTAATATATATTTATATTTATAATATATATTATAAAATATTATTATAATATAATATAATATTATTTATATAATAATCTAAATTTATTATATTATAATATAATTATAATATATTATTATAATAATAATATTATAACAATATTATATAATATAATTTTATGTTATAATATTATTCTAATATAACATAATATTATATTATATAATATATATTCATAACATAAATAAATAAATAAATATTATATTATATATCAGAATATATATTAATATATAATATATTATATTCTATTATATATTATATTTTTAATATATAATATAATATAATATAATTATAATATATTCTTAGTATATATATTATTATTCCTATAATATTATAATAATATTATATAATATAATATTATGTTATAATATTATTATAATATAACATTATATTTTATTTATAATATAAATATAAATATTATATATTATATATTATAATATATATTATATATAATATATTATATTCTATTATATATTTATATTTATAATATATATTATAATATATTATTATAATGAATAAATGATTTATTTTTTTAATGAAGGGATTCAGAAACCATGTGAAGAGAAACAATCCCTCTTTATCCCAGTGGTTATCAATCTCATTTCCATGTCTATCACCATTTCTCTCATCTTTTTTTAATCTCGCCAGTCTATATTATGTACCAAATACCTGTTGTTTTGTCATGGTTATGAAAACATTTAAACCAGCTTTTAAGCATGGACATTCAAGATCATATGACAAGATATGAGGAAGAACTTGATTTTGGCACCCAAGGCAAGCACATCTGCCATCCTTTAGTGCTACTCTTATTAACTATAGATATGATTAAAAGAATTAGATTTATATGGAACATATCTTAAATCCCTGTGTCACAGAGAAAAATTAGTAGTATCGTTGTTTGTTTTTTTCTCCTCTGAAATAGTTACGAGAATAAGCTAAAAAGGTCCAAATTGTTATCAGGACAATGAAGTGTCTGCATAGATAAGTGTCTATAAAATTCGGATATGGTTACTGTGAATTCAATAAGAATCTTATTTTCTATTACCACACTTATCTTCTTAATGTATGTCAGCCCCCTCCCTCCCCACCCCACCTCACCTCACCCCACTTCAAGTGTACAATCCTGGATCTTTCTCCTGCTCTAGAACCATCCTTCAGAGTGCACTTTAATCTTATGTGCCTTGTAGAGAGAATGTATCAGCTTTTTATGTTTATATTCATATAACTTTCGATCGTCCAGTTCTTTTCCCAGTAGCTCCAGTCCCAGCCAATATTATTTTAACTTTCAGGCCACTGGTTGAGAATGGCAAGAATCCAGTAAAGTACATCAGATACACTCCAGAAGATCTTGAGCGCATGCTTGGTGAATTTTTTGAGGGAAAGAGCTTGAACGACACAAGAAGGTGACAGCTAGCTCCACCTTGAGCCGGGACTTTGTTAGTATGCATATGCTTTGTACAACTCAGGTCCATATACTTCAGATGGGTTGCGGCAGATTTATAACCACTGTGCTTGCATGACATGTTTTTATGTTTGATATGTCATTGATGAGATCATATTTTGATCGAATTTGAGGTGAGAAGCCTTCTATTTGATTTTACTTTTAGTTTACACATTTTAGTTACTGTATCAAAACAAGATCTGTTCAGATTTGACATTACTTAGCGGTCTGTTGCCTTATCATTTATAATTATTCAATAAATAAGTGTTTGAACGTTCTTACCCGATTTGCTGGTTGGTATTTTGTGCCTTTCTGGCGGTCATGTGATTTCTTTTCTTTTTTTTTTTAAAAAAAAAAAAAAATAAGACGGACTCCTCATATAATTTATTATACAATCAAAAAAGTCAAAAAAAAAAAAGAAAGAAAAGGGAAGCGGCCCCCCAATTTGTAGTGCTCTCTGTCTCCTAGTAGACGTGTTTAATGTCCATGGTGGCATATTAGTTGCTAGATGTCATACAAGAGCGGGTTCACCATAGTTGCCTTGGATTGCTCCCGTATTCTATCATGGTGGCTGAATCCTCTTTGATGATCAGGCAACCAGCTTTTTGAGTCAGCTTGGGAAATGCGATGTCTGCCTAGGCTGCTCGAAGCTCACAGGATAGTACTGTTGAATAGAGGAATCTTGAGTCTCGAACATGGGTCACAAATCCAGTTTTACCTTTGCTGCCGTTCACACTAATATTAAAGTTCACACTAACATTAAAGTTGATCTTAAAAAAGTTTAGGAGTGAGGCTCTGAGATAATAAACACCAAACAAGTCGCTGCATGAGTTTTAGATAGGGAGTTTTGGATATCTCAAGTACGGATACCAAATGAATAATTTTAGTAGTTTGAGTCAGATCTTTCTCTAGATTAAATCTTGCCAACTTCCGCCTCGTCTTAGAGACCTATAAAGAGAAATTAAACTAGCGAAGTTGTACGAGTAATTATTAGAAGAATAATTCTTTCTACACCACATGTGGTGATATGGATTGCATAAGATAATTTCATTGAAATACATAGGCTCGCTTCTCAATATGTATTTAATGTTCTGCAATGCTTAAAATTTTAGATGATGAAAATATTTTTTTAAAAAAATTATAACATTTCTTCATAAAAAAATATTTATTCAGAATATCATAATTTTTATAAATGGATGTCATAATTTTTATGAAAAAATGCTATAAAATATATCATTTTATTCGGGGTATCATAATTTTTATGAATAAGTGTCATAGTTTTTGTGAAGAAGTATTATAATAAAATTATGACATTCTGTAATATAGTATTTTATTCAGGGTGTCATAATTTTTGTGAATGGATGTCATACTTTTTATATAGGAATGTCATAATATGGTATAAAGAAATAAAAAAAATAATGAATATATGTAGAAATGGCATTATGACATCTTTATAGAAAAATTATGATATCCCGAATAAAATACTATATTTTTTGCAGGGTGTCATAATTTTTATGAAGGGGTGCCATAATTTTTATGAATGGATGTCATAATTTTTAGAAATGAATATTTTCATCATTCAAAATTTTAAGTACTATAAAGTATTAAATGCATATTGAAAAGTATGGCTATGTGTTTCATTGAGATTATTTGATGCACTTCACGTTATTTTTTTTACAGAATGTTCATATCTCTAGCCCTCCCTTACCTAGTCGTTAGGTGGCTCCATGCGACCTTTCAAATCATAATCCCATCAAATTTCTTAGCAAGCTTTTTTCATATTATTTTTATATTTTTTATAATTTTTTTAAAATATAATTATTTCAAACTTAATCTTAATTTCAAAATTACCGTTCACATGAAGTCATCACTTCAAATGGTGATTTTGTTGCCACATGTGACATGGCTTGATCAAAATCACCAAATGAAGTGGCAAGTTCATTGATTTTCTCTTTTTTTTTTCGATAGAGGGTGGAGGGAGGATGCTATAGGGGATGGGGGATACGAGCGGAGGACCATAGATGGTGGTGACGACGGATGGATACCCGTGGGTAATAGGGGGTATTTTCTTTTTTCTTTTGGTATAGCAGATGGCGGGGTGGTGGTGATGGGTAGGTCGGAGGTGGAAGGGAGAGGGAGGTTTTTCTTTTGGTTTACCAACGAAGGGGGGGGGGGTGCGGTGGTGAAGGGTGAGGACCTGGCCTAAGGAGGGGTGGTGGGAAGGGAAAAAAGGGGAGGAATTTTTTTTTTTTTGCTGACGGAGGCGAAGGGGGGGTGTAGGGGGAGGTGTTGACAGGGTCGGAAAGAAGGAAGAAAGATTTTTTTAAATAAATAAATTTTATTTTATTTTATTTTATTTTATTTTATAATAATAAAAAAATAAAAATAAATAAAATAAAATAAAATATTAAAAAAATTTAATTAGATTTTTAAAATAATAATAAAATATTATTTAAAAAATAATTTTGAAAAATGTGCGGGTGTGCATTGAGGAGCAGCGGCCGCGCGGAGGAGTCGTGGGCGATGCCCAGGGGGTAGGGGTGTTCCACGCAAAGCCATGAGAGGAGAAAAATAAAAAAATATATTTTTAAAATAATAATAAAATATTTTTTAATAAAAAATTGAAAAATGCACGGATGGACGTGGAGTTGTAGGTAGTGTCTGAAGGGGGGTGTGGGTGTTCGATGCAGATCCATGGAAGGAGAAGAGTAAAATGAAAAAAATTAAAATAATAATAAAAGTTCATGCAGCGGTAGGTGGTGAGCAGACAATCTAAGGGCGGTGCCAGAGGAGGGTGAGCGTGGAGAACCCACCAGCAAAGAAAGAGATGGTGCGAGTGAAGAACTCGCAGTTGGGCGTGGTGGGGAGGGACCGCCAGCGGGTGCATGGAGCAGTGGTCGGCATGTGAGGGGTGGAGAGTGTGCGAAAGTAGGGGTGAAAATGGGCCGGATTAAACTGGATCATGAGTGACCCCAATCCAACTTGGTTCTTTGATTGGGTCTTGATTTTGGTCTAGACCCAATCCAATAAAAGATCGGGTTGGGTCGGATTGGATCCATGATCAAATTTTTTAACCCAATAGGTCATTCAGGTCAAATCGGGTCCATGTATAATCCATTTCTAATCCATGAAAAATGGATCCAATTTGGATTTCGATCAATTTTGGGTTGGGTTATAGGTTAAATTAACCAACAAGCAACAACTATAACTATTTAATCGATTCTCATGAGTGCAGTTAAAGTTGATCTCACAGGTTGACCACCTAATGATATTCGCGATATAGAATGATTTTTGAAATAATTATTAATATATAATAATTATATTTAAGAAAAAATATCAAGATATACCTTATATATATTTGAAAGGCAAATGGATGTGACCTCCCAAGGTTGGTTGGAGGATACAAATAGAAGTAAAATTTTTATTTCCTACTTATCATCTAAATTTTTTGAGTTAAAAATATTATATAGTTTTGATGCCAAGGATTTCTTGTGAAGGTGGAAAGAGAAAAAAATAATATTTATTGAAAACTTCATTGGCTTGAACGAATGAGTGCCACTCAATTGTGGGGATAGAAAAAAATTGATATTGTATAGATGGACTGCCCACTATAATTATTGTATAGATGGACTGCCCACTATAATTTGTGCTCGACCCATGCTAGCATATAATGAGTTCGGATTTGATCGGATCGTTAAGCATAAGATTTATATAAATTTAGAAATTTAAGTAGGTTGGGTCGGGTCGGATCAAAATTTAGTAAATTGAAATCCGATCCGAAAAATAAAATGGGTCTAATTTTATAATCCAATCCGAATCCATGGATTTTTTTAAACGATTCAAGTTGGGTCTCCATGGGTTGGGTTGGGTCGGATTATGGGTCAACCCAACCTATTTACAGCCTTATATGGAGGAAAAGAAAAAACCCAAAATAATAATAATAATAATAAAATATTAATTTTAAAAAATAATTTAAAAAAAGAGAAAAAAAATTTAAAATAATAAAAAATATTATTTAAAAAAATAAATTAAAAATAAGTGCCTTCCAACTCCATCGAGGAGTGTGCTCGAGAATCGAATGAGTTTTTTGGACGTTAAGCATTTTTTTCTAAATTATTTTTTTAAAATAATTTATTATTATTATTTTAATTTTTTTCATTCTTCTATGGATTTGCATCGAACACCCCCACACCCCTCCTCCTGCACCACTCATGGCTCCTCCGCTCGGCCACTACTACTCCACGTGCACCCATGCATTTTTTAAAACTGTTTTAAAAAATAATTTATTATTATTTTAAAAATATCATTTTATTTTTTCTTTTATGGCTTTGCGCCGAACATCCAGACTCCCCATCGACATCTTCCATGGCTCTTCCACACGATCGCCACTCCTCAATGCCCATCCACATATTTTTTTAATTTATTTTTTATAAAATAATATTTTATTATTATTTTAAAAAAATTAATTAAATATTTTTAAATATTTTATTTTATTATTTTATTTATTTTTTATTTTTTTATTTTAAAATATTAAAAAAAAGAAGAAAAAACCTTTCTCCCTTCTCCCATCACCATCGCCCTCCATGCTCGCCTCCCCATCTGTTAGCTAGAAAAAAAATCCCTCCCCTTCTGCCTGCGCCCCAACCCTTCGATCGGATCCCTGCCGCTGATCACCACTGCCAATCATGCTCTCTTCCCTCTCCGTCCACCAAAAAAAAAACTCTTCCTCCCCTCCACCTCAGTACCCATCACCACCGCCACCGCCACCCCCCTCAGGTCACCATCGTTGGGTCTCCACCGCCAACCGCGGCTCCCTTCCCCTTCATTTGCCAACAAAAAAAAACTCTCCCTCCCCTCCGCCCCTGCACCCGCTAGGGCACCCCCGTTACAACCCTCCAATCCCTCCTCCCCCTCCATCTGCTACATGAAAAGAACGAAAGGCCGTACCATCCATGGCTCCTCCATTTGTGGACAAATAAAAAAAAAAAAGAAAAAATATCGTGAACTTGCATTGACGAAATCGTCACTTGAAGTAGCGAGTTCAGTATGCTCGCTATTTTATGTGACGATTTTGATATCATGTCAGATGTTTATATGGCAACGAAAGTATAAAATGAAGTGATGGTTTCTACTAATCATAAAAATAAATTTAAAAAAAATAAAAAATAAAAAAGTAATAAATAAAAAAATCTCTTTTGTATAGATCATAAAAATTTTTGATCACCAATATAAGTCGAACCCAAACCGCAAGGAACAGTAAAGCCAGTGGAGCTCCAAAAAATGAATCAGCAATCCCAGGTTCCAACCCCTTAAGATTAGAATAGGTCTCGCCTACCCCTGTGCTGACAAAGATTGGCGGCTGCCAGTCCCGAACAAGAGCCACCATCCATCCATCACCTCCCAGACGCAGGCCATCACCTGAACGAGATATTTGCGTATAGGGTGCAGCTTTCCCACATTATGTCAGGAACTATTCATGCTAGTAAATGTGAGTTCATACGTTCAAGCTCCCCTCACCGTGTCACAAGATCTGTGCTACACTTTTAAAATGCTAGTTTTTACTAAAAGGTGGATGAAATTTTGATACCTGATCAAATTACAATGTAATGCTGCTGTTTGTAGAAATTGCTGACCTGTATCACGATGTTTATGGATTCTTGTCTCATTCCCTTTAGCGTGGAACTCAGCTAGTTCTAGTTTGGACTTCTCCTGCGGGATTTGCTGGGAGCGAGGGAAGAAACGGAATGCGAGAGGGGAAGCAGGAGGCGTTTATGGGGCTTATTCCTGCTCTCTCTCTCTCTCTCTCCCCCCCTCCCCCAGCCCATCCCGCTGGATTCTCCAGTGTTATCCCCTGCATGGCTCCTTGTTGTGATTGGAAGATTCTGAATGGCGACGGAAGTTGTGGCAGGTATCTGTCAAATTGATGACTTTTTATTGGTTTAGACTCCGTTCCGAGAACAGACCATGTTTGGAAAATATTGGGAACCTCTTTCTGCCCAAGAGGAAAACCGGCTATGAGGAAGCAGCATAGAATCATCTTGCTGACATTTGTTCCTGATAATAATTTAGCTCACATCAGTGAGATCACTCTCCATCTGGGGTTTTCTCGTAAGTGGAACTTCCTGGTATTTCATGATACTACATTTTTTGTCACTTTGGTGTTATGGATTGGAGGAATACCGAGCCCGGACAGATCATTCAATCCAATGATATATCAAGTGAATCATATTGTGGGGATGGTGACAGTAAACATGGCCAAAATGTTAGACTAAGATCTTGTTTGATATTATTTTTGGAGGGTCAAAATACACTTCTTGGAAAGTCTGAAGCTCTTTTGATGGATTATGAGATATCTAATAAAAATTCTAAAAAAAATTTAAATAGTTTTTAGCTCTCCAAAAGCTGGAAAAGGTTTGTCAGGGATAAGCTCTAATTTGTAGCCTTTTTTTTTTTTTTGATTGATTCAAAAATAACTTATAAATTAATGATACTTTATAAAAATAGTTCTTGATTGCATGGTATGCTATAATATACGGCAAGAGTGCCTTGATACCACCCCACAAAAACGAGTGCTGGCCCTTTGGTTGGATCTTGAAGCATTGTCGCATGCAAGAAATCTTTTCGCATCGCTTCAGTTATCAAATATCTCAACGTGATATAAATAAAGTGAGTCCTTCACTAATGTTCAACGACTACTGCATCTTTGGTCAAATAGGGTGGGCAAGAGATTAACAATACGAGGAGCTCCAACCTAGGTGATCTCCTGCAAAGTCACGTGGAAATAATATTTAAAAAATCATACTTTTTTATTATTTTTTTAGAAATAAATAATATTTCATTATTTTTAGTTTTGACTTGGCTAAGTCACATGGAAAGCTAGCTTAACCCTTTCTCTTCTCAACCTTCTTTTTTGATTATTTTCAAAATAAAATATATTTTAACATTTTTTATTCTTCCTTGATCTGTGGCCATCTTCCTACGCGTGGAGACGATGACTCCAGCATGGCCAATGTGCTTGCCATCTAGGACATCCAACGACAATTGTGTGGGAAGAGCCGCCATAACCTTCGCACCAAGATCATTGAGCCCTTGTGGCGCTATCTCTGTTCGCATCCGTCCACCAAGATTGTCAAGTATTATCTCTCTATCTTTGCTCGCGACCATTCTCTCCCCACCTCGCAGCTGTCTCCATCATCATCCATGTAATCTTAAAGCATTAAAAAAAAAAAGAAAAAAAAAAAAAAAGAGAGAGAATGGGAGTCATCTCTTCCGTTGACTTTCTTCTTTTTAATAGCTCATAATTGGAGTCAGAGATCGTCACCGAGGGAAGAGTTGGACTCCTTTCCGTGGCTCTAATTAAAGGGAAGAAGACTCCCCTTTCTTCCCATCGAAGATGAAGGACTCAAGCCAGCAAAATCGCTGGAACTCTCTTTCCAAAAGTCTTCAATGTGTGCCTACCAAAAATCAAGGTTGAAAAGTGTTGGAATATCAGCTTATTTTGATACTACTCGATGAGGATCTAGTACCAGATTATTGCAGCTGAAAGAAAAAAAAAATAAAACGAGAATAATCAAGTACGTGGATCAGTCTAAGAGCTCGCCTCGACGGGACATGCAAAACTTCACTATGAAAAAAAAGAGAATATTATCCACTTTCAACTCACGTATATAATCCTCTCAACAAGAAGTTATCCTTACCAAACTTTCTCTTGGTGACCCCCTGAAATGACCGCAATCCGTTGTCTAGCTATCACTCAAAGTTCCTGCTCCTGTTATCCGCTGGCGCCCACTCTCTACTTTCTACCATCTCAGGTCTCTACCGAAATCATCACAGCCACCACAACACCTCACGAACTACTTAGGCCTTTTTAAAGGCTTCAGTCCACGTCTGCATCGGAGATTGTTCTCCATTTCAAACTCAAATAAGTATAGACCCCATGAAAGAGCCTGGTCCATGTGCATAGTCCGCGTGAAATCCCGCATCCGCGTCTTGTTCGTGAGTTCGCCTGGGCCCAGGCTGTGCCCATGCGCGCAACTGCCTGGGCCTGGGCTGGTGAAGCGCACGTGCGTGCTGAAGTTGCCCGTGCTGAGCCTGGCGCGGCCCAGCGCCTGCGCATAGCCTGGCACCCACATGCGCGGCCTAGCGCTTGGTGCCCACGTGCGCGGCTCGCTTGCGCGCAGCCTGGCGCCTATGCGCGCGGCTCGCTTGCGCACGGCCTGGCGCCCACGTGCATGACCCACTTGCACAAGGTCTTCGCTTGCCTGGCGCTACCCAGCACCTGGCGGCCTGACTGACCGGGCCTGGCCCACACAGCTATCGACCGTGGGCCCCACTCTGCACCTATCCGATGCTTCGTTTACTCCTTCACACATATTTTCCTCATTCGAACTCCGATTGAGGTGTTCTTGGGCTTGTTGGACTTCGTTCGTTATCTTGGACCTTGCTGTGGATTTAATGTGAGAGAATTCGAGGCTCTTGTCTCAATAATCTCAATCTCAACTCAATATTCGATCTTCACCTATCCAAGAGTTCGTCTAGCACCCCCATGCCCTAGGGCAATCGCCTACTGATCATGGATGGACAAACGTGGGAGTCGAGCCAGGCCGCTCGATCCCACCTCCATCAACTGCTATGATCCTTTTGATCTGAGACTTGCTCGGGATAGCCTTCTGCGGTAATAGTAATTTTACCTTACGATGTCGCATGTTGTCCTCCTGAGTCTCCTATCCTATACCCGATCCATCTCCACCTGGAGCTCCATCTCACACTGGGCTCTCTATCATGAAGTAATGTCCCCCATACTTTCTTTCACTAAGTATCACCCTACTACTGCGCATGACCTTTAGGATTCCTCCATCAGCTTTCCATCTGAAGTCGGTCGAATCTAGTTTACTTAGTGAAATTAGATTCTTCTTAAAGCTGGATATGTATCGGACCTCATCCAACTTCTTCATTGTTCCATCATGAAGCTTTATGCTGACCGTCCCACTGTCTTTGATCTCATAGCTCGATCCATCTGGCAGGAATATAGTACCCTGACTGATCTCTAGGAAGTCAAACATCTTCTCTCTATAATATACATGATGGGAACAAGCAGAATCCATAATCCACTGGAAGGAAGAACTAGATACCTCATCAGTTAATAGAAAGACTTCATCACTGCCTTCTGTATCGCTATTGGCAATCGCCACAGTAGCCCTTGTCCGATTCTTGAGTTGTAGGCAATCCTTGACTCGATGCCTCAACTCGTCGTACCTATAGCATCTGATCTTGTTAGGATTCCTTGTCTTGGATCTGGATCATCTTCCTCGCGATTCTCTACCGCTCCATCTATTACCTCCTACTCCTTCAAAAACCACTAAAGCTGAGCTGCCGCCATCTGAGCTCGAAACTAGATTTTTTTCTCTTGAGAATCTTGTTCTAGAGTATCGCTGCAGTGATCTTATCTATCTTGATGGTACTCTTTCTCACTAGAAGAGCAGTCATCAAGGACTCATACGAAGGAAAAAGCGATGCTAGCAAGACCAACGCTCTGGTCTTCTTCTTAACTTTTTTGCCAACACTAAGGAGATCGGTGAAGATTTTCTGAAAGTTGGATAGATACTTCCACATGCTCTAGCCTTCGTCCATCTATAGTTGATAGAACTGTCTTCAAAGAAAGAGGATGTTGGTGAGGGACTTCGCCATATATAATTCCTCGAGCTTCGACCACAGCGCCGTTGGAGAAGTCTCACCAAGTACATGGATCACCACATCATCTACTAGGTATAAGCAGATCATGCTCACCGCTTGCATCTGGATCCGCTTGCAATCCTTCACCTCGATGGTAACTGGCATCTCATTGTATAAGAGAACGTCAATCAATCCATGTTGGATGAGGACATCCTTTATCCTTACTTACCATAAGAAGAAATTGCCTTCTCATCAAATCTGTTGATCTCCATCTTGATTGCATTTGTCTTCTCCATATTCTTCAATCTCTATCACCACTACTATAATTTGCGCTCCGATACTATTTGGCTCTGATACCAATCTGTTGGAATATCAGCTCGCTTTGATACCACTCGATGAGGATCTAGTACCAGATTATTGCGACAGAAAGAAAGAAAAAAAATAAAATGAGAACAATCAAGTACGTGAATCAGCCTAAGGGCTCGCCTCCATGGGGCATGCAAAACTTTACTATAAAAAAAGAAGAAATATAAGAGAAGATTATCCACTCTCAACTCATGTATACAATTCTCTCAACAAAAAGTTGCCCTTACCAAACTCTCTCTTGGAGACATCTTGAAATGACCGCAGTTCGCTGCCTAGCTGTGTATCTGAAGCCCCTGCTTTTGCTGTCCGTTGGTGCTCACTTTCTGCCTTTTGCCATCTTAGGTCTCTACCAAAATCACCACAGCCACCACAACACCTCACGGACTGCTCAGGCCTTTTTAAAGGCTTCAGTCCGCATCTGGATTGGAGACTATTCTCTATTTCAAACTCAAATAAGCATAGACCCCATGAAAGAGCCCGATCCACACGCACAGTGCATGTGGTCCACGTGAAATCCTGCATTCGTGCCCTGTTTGCAAGTCCGCCTAGGCTCAGGCCATGCTCGCACATGCAACTGCCTAGGCCTAGGCCGGTAAAGCATGCGTGCATGCTGAAGCTGCCTACACTTGGCTTGGCGCGGTCTAGTGCCTGGCGCCTGCGTGCGGCTTGGCACCCACGCAAGTGGCCCAGCACCTGGTGCCCACGTGCGGTCTGGCACCCACGCACGTGGCCAACCTATGCGCGGCCAACCTACGCACGGTCTTCGCCTGCCCGGCATAGCCCAACACCTAGCAGCCCGATTGGCTGGGCCTGGCCCATGTAGCTACTGGTCATGGCCCCCACTCTGCATCTGTCCGACGTTTTGTTTACTCCTTCGCACGTATTTTCCTCATTCGAACTTCGATTGAGGTGTTCTTAGGCTTGTTGGACTCCGTTCGTCATCCTGAACCTCACTATGAACTTAATATGGAAGAATTTAAGGCACTTTTCTCAATAAAAAGCTCGCTAGAGTCCAAGGTAAGCTCGACCTTTCCTCTTCTCTCTTTTATGCTTCTTTCTATAGTGTTAGACAATGCCACTAGCTATCAATTTCGTTGGAAAATTAGAAAAAGATGGATCTCCTATTTTCTCTAGTTTCTAACCCTTCTTTTGATTTTTTCGGCACTAGTGGTCATTGCCAACGGTCAGTCTAGAATCTTCGGGCTTCACCATCGCAGTCCCAACCGTTACCGACCATAGCCCTGCCGGTGGTGCTACCCTATTTTGAGAGAAAAAAGGGAAAACAGATCCCCTATTTCATCATGGAACCCAAAAAAAGAGAGAAAAAAAGAAAAAGAGGAAAAAAGAGAAAAGAAAGAAAGCAAAAAAGAAAAAGAAAGGAAAAGAAAAGAAAAAAGAAAGAAAAACAAAAGATAGTTTCTCCCTCTTACCTCTCTCTCATCCCTTTTTCCTCTCTTTCTCTCACAGGAATCATTTCTCTTTACTTTCTCTCTCCAATTTCTCTTTCTAGATTATTTCTCTCTCTTCTTGGATTCCTCTCTCTAAGATTGATTGAATAAAGGGCTTTCTTTCAATATTTTTGATCAAGTTTAGTGAAGGATCCTAATTCGTGGTTATCGAATAGTGTGTTGGCACCATGTTGGCCAAAGAAACAATCCAAGAGGAGGATGAATTAGATTTTTAAAAATTTTTTCTAACTTAAAATAGTTATGTGCACTATTTAGATAAATTGAGTGTGCATGCAATACTGGAAGCTATAAATTGATAAATAAAAATTTAAAGTAATAAGTAAGAAAGAGATAGACAAATCCACGCACACACACAAACAAACAATTTTATAGTGGTTTGGGGTTAAGCCTAGCACCTACATCCACTCTCCAACCATGTCCCTTGAGAATTCTATTATAATAACCTAATTATAGCAAGATAGTTTTTTAGGATCATAATCTTAATCTAATTGATTTTGCGGGATTACCAAGCAAAATCTATCCCCAAGCCAATTCTAGACTTATACAAATTCAATTTTCAGGTTTGGATGAGCCTATCCCTCAAGTTTCAATCCCAATAGAAACTTGTTATGCAGAAAAATGAAAACAAAAATTTTAAATACAAACTCAGCTTCTTAATGAGTAGATGATGCATCGTTGAAGAACAATATGAGGAGTTGGAAGCTTTTGTAATGAATGCTTTCTTCTTCCTCTTGAGGAATACTTGAATGCACAAGAAGGCTGATGGTTGGAGTTCGAAAGCTCTTCTTGAATGCTCACTTAATAAACAAAATTTTTGGAAGTATATTGAAGTTCTCTCTTATGTTGTCTTAATTTTATTTTGTTCTCTTGCTTTAATAATGGCTTAGACACCTATAAAACCTTGTTAGCATCGTTAAAATTAGGTTTATAGCCATTGGAACTCGGGAAATAGCCGTATGAGCATTCTTATGTAATTCTATAGCTTCTGAAAATCTAGCTGTTGGAGCTGGCAGCTGCAGAGAAGTCAACTCGAGCAAGTCTAGAGTCGACATGAGATCTTTTGAAGCAACTTGAGCATTGTTGTTGCCAAATCATTTCAACATCTATCTTGAGAGTCAACTCGAGGTCCTATGCATAGAAACTAGTTCTCTGTCTTGACTGAGAGAGTCGACTCAAGCTGTGCGGAAGTTGACTTGAGGACTATATCGGTGCTATTCTCCATGTCAGAGTTGACTCAAGGTTAGTTTGAGCCAACTCTAGATCTGTGCCAAAATCTGAAACTATGCTAGAGTTGACTCAAATCCTTCAAGAGTCAACTCTAGGTCTTCTTCACTTCAAAATTGTATGGTTTGGCCTTTTAATTCTTACTTCTTTGTTTCTCCAAGGTGGAAGTTGTCATGCCCCAAATCCAGAATAAAATATGACCATGCTACCGAGGGGTACCACTCTCAATAACACAAAGCCTATCGATCATAATCAATTAAAATTAATCATAATTAAAATATAAATAAAAAATTAATTGCATGATTTTTTAAATAATTAAATCAAGATCAGTCTAGAGCATTTAAATCTAAAATTAAAAAATTAAAATTATATCTTAAAATTTATAAATTAATTGACTTCAAATTCATAATCATTTGATAAATTAAGTTTAGCTATAAAAATTCCTAAGCTTGCTATGTAGACCCCAAACCTAGATCCTTCGTCATTCTTAATCTTATTTCTTTGTAAAAGAAAAAGAAAATAAAAAGGTATGAGCTACACTAGCTCAGTAAGTAAAATCTATACTTTCTTATCAGATCAAGCATAAATATTTTCATGATAATGTAATATTTAAAAATAATAGATATTACAAAATAAATCATTTCATGGAGTATAATATAAAATAGGTTGTAAACTAATCATGCATGCATAAATCATAAAATTTTATAAACATGATTCATAAATTATTTTTTATTATATATTCATGATATATTTTAAAATATTGCTCATAGATATTCGTGCTGAGATCATTTTATACCTATGATAGGGCCATGTTTTTTAATCAATGAAATTCTTATTTCTTGTGCCAACTTTATATCCGTTGGTGGACCATTTTCTTATGGATGCTAGCTCTGGACTGTGTGTCGACTTTTTCAATAGGGATTCATTCATAGCTATCTAAGAGCCTTTAAAATTTTTATATCTTTTTATTAAAACATACATATATATAGATGGAAAAATAATAAATTCATGCTTCATAAACATGTCATTTTCATAAAATATATTCATGAAATCAATGATCATAATAAAACATAATTTTTATATCTCATATGCTGATACTTATTTTATAAAAATATGATTTTATCAATAATAATTTATTTACATAAAAAAATATGATAATTTCAAAATAAATAAGGAGCGTAACATTTTACTTACCTTGTTCACCATAGATCTTTAGACTTTACGAATAATTCTATTTAAAATATCAAAAATATGATTAATTTTTATTTGATGAATATAATAAGATTAAATTATAAGAAAAAAGACTGTTGATCAGATGTGTCGGATTGTCCGGTCACTAGAGCAATTCAGGATCTCTTAGCTAAGGGTCAAATCTAAGTGACTTGACCAAATAATCGTAAAGCACATAATAGATCAAAGTCAAGATCGATTAATAAGATTTATCAATGATGGATTCTGAAGATACTAGACATAATCGAAGTGAGATTGACATATGGCATGGATTTCAAAGCAACTTCAGATCATCTTGTAAGAGTCAAGATAGGTCCTTAGAAGAGGAAGACATAGCTCAATACTAGAGTACTTTGATCTTTTTAGAGAGAGACAATAGAGAGAGAATCTTCATATCCTTCAAAAAAGATAATCATGATCGAGATCATCAGATGTCATATCGGGTTAATTCAAAATGGGTTAATTATAATCAAATGTTAAAGATTTCTGACAAAGGCCAGGTTGGGATCCAACCTATCATATAGATTTCAAGATGATTTTTGGTTTTCTGAAAAGATCATCTAAAGTTTATGGTGGGATCCATGGATCATATAGACAGAGAAAGAAAAAGATAGAGAGAATTTCTAGAAAGTGAATGAAAGAGAAGAGAGAGAATTCTTTTCTCTTGTTTTCTTTTCTTTTCTCTCTCTTTTCTTTGCTTTTTCTCTTTTTCTTCTTTCTCTTTCTTCTTTTCTTTCTTTTTCTTTTCCATTTTCTTTTCTTTGGCCGAAATAGGGGATGAAAGGGGAGGGGGGTGGTCCATGATGGTTGGTGGCCGAAAGACCGGCAACGAGCGACAACCAAGGTGGCCAGTAGGTGGTGGAGCAAAGAACAACCGGCAAGAAATCAAGAAAATAAATTTGAAAAATAGGGGATCTTCTTTTGGGGCTTTTCTAATGATTTCGATGGCCGGTGGCCATGCACAGGGATATGGGAAGAAGGGGAAGAAAGAGAGAAAGATGGTCCGGAGCTTACCTCGGGCTTCGATGGCTTCTCTGGCAAGAACTTGGGTTAAGTATGATGAGGATGTCTGCGGCTTCAACGGAAGAAAAGAGAGTGAAAGAAAAGAAAGGGCCGGCATTGTGTGATTGGCTTTGGAGGAGAGAAGAAAAGATTTATAGGATGGAGGGGAGGCTGAATCTTCCTTGGATTCGATTTTCTTTCTAGTGAAATCGTGTGAAAGAAAACTCCCAGCGAGAGTCTTCTTCATTTCTTTTTTTTCTTTCTTTCTTTTTATTTGGTTTGGCCACTTTGAGATTCATATGGCCCTCTCTTTTTTTTTTTAAATTTTTTTAGGCTATCATAGAAGTCTTGAGCATCTTTGAGATAAGGTTTTAGCTTCTTGAAAGCTCTCCTCAAATACTAAAATTTCTCATTAGTATCAAACATATACTCAAATATTTTATTATTTATCAAAATCAAACCTAGAGTCAACATATCCACCTTGGCCAGATTTGGATACCATCAGGTTTGATCAATTTGATCTCTATGAAGCCAATTGTATCTTAAACCAATCTCAATAAAATAAAGTTATTTGATCAAACTGACATATGATCGCCGAGCATTATGTTGGCCTCCATCTTGACTCTTGTTGGACAATGCTGATTTGATTACTCTTGACCTCTATTGAACTATCTATATCCCAATCTAAGCTTGATCAGATAATGTTAAATGATTGGATCAATTGAAACTATTGAGTATGACCATCCATCAATCCTATTTTTTTAAATTATCCATATTCTTTCTAATTAGTGAACTCAGTCTGAATAGAGGTATAGTTGTCTCGACAAAATGATGATATAATCTATGAATTGAAGATTCTAAAAAAAAAAAAATGAAATTATGTGGACTTGTTGAAGTATGTCTGAGGTGAGTTATGTAACTCTTTTTATAGATTTATCGGTATATTATATAGTATTTATATCATTAAATTTTGAATCATATTATTTATGATTTGTAAAAATAAAATATGATATTTATTTATTAAATCTATCAAAGAATAATATTGATACATTATCGTAGGTATTGATTTCATTATAGAGTTATGATCGATTGATTTTAATTTTGGATGGTTTTATCTATTGTTCGATTGAAATATGAAACTGATTTTATCGAAAAGAAAAATATGAATCGAGATGGATTTCAAGTTGCAGTTTGACTGTGTATCGAAATCTTGCCAATGGAAGTTATATATTGGCACATTGATTTTCTGCTAGTAGAGCTTATGTGCTTGTACATCGATCTTATTAGTGGACATTATGCACTGATATATCAATATCTTGCTAGTGGAGGTTGTGCACTGGTATATCGACATCCTACTAGTAGTAATTATGTGCTGGTATATTGATATCTTGTTAGTGGAGGTTATGTATTTGTTTATCAACACTTTGTCAATAGCGATTTTACACTGGTATATTAATACCTTGCCTGTGAAAGATATACATTAGCATTTTGTCTATTCTGCACTTATCTGGCCTAGCCATAGGGTATAAGTATGGTTATACTTCATAATTATCAAGATGAAATAGATGTTTTGAAAGAAATTAATTTATAAATAAAAATAAATTTTGAAAAGATCAAACTTGCTTAGATCTTATTTTAATTAGTTCTGTATGTTTGAATTGATGCATCTTGCAAGTTTATTTTTTAATATATTAATATTGCTTGATTTATCTTGCCAAAGGATACATTGCTTACTGGGTTGTTTGGTTCATTACTCTATATGTTATTATTTTTATAAATTTAAAGGATTAGCTTGACTCGGAGATTCATTATGGGAGAGCAAATTACAGGCAGACTTGGATATTTTTATTGTATATTAGAATCTATTAAAATTTAATGCAAGAGTATAGAATATTATTTTTATAAGATATTTGATTTAATTATTTGAATCAAAGTTGAACATTAATTATTTGAATTTTATTCTACTGTTGCTTTATGATATCATGATGGGATGCCTTGCATACTTATGAAGAGAGTTCTTCATAGATATGTGACGGTTGCCATAAACCTTGGCTCGTGATCTCGGATCTGGGCATGATCGATAATATAGTATTAGAGCATAAGTGAATCAACTATGACACATAGAATCAGATATAGGATGAGTGTAGATGGATAGACACTAGGAATATCGGGGTATAGATCTATGATAATTGCGATGTAAGTTATCTTAGTGAGTTTTTGAAGCTTTGAGATTATATGAAAAGATTACTAAGGAATTATAATTCATGGGATTTCGTATATGATGCAGCAATCTATGGATCATGATATGATTAGTTAGATTTTGATCTAAAGTAATTCTAAAATAATTGATCATGAAATTTTATCATGTATTATGACTATTATTTTGATTTTTAATAGTTTGAGTGAATTGCAAGCTTAAATTTGATATGGAAGAATATTGTGATGTTGCTTTTGATTTTGAAATTAATTATTTAGTGGCAAGATAAAATATGGATTATTTATGAAGCTTGCATGTAAAAACAAAAATATAGTTAGGGATATTACAAGGAAGACTATTTCTTATTGAAGAAATTGATTATGAAAGTATAGGATATTCAAGTGGTAGAATCTTTAATTACCATC
Organism: Cocos nucifera; assembly: GCA_006176705.1. NCBI lineage: Eukaryota > Viridiplantae > Streptophyta > Magnoliopsida > Arecales > Arecaceae > Cocos > Cocos nucifera. The sequence continues at coordinate 2,265,821 of QRFJ01000044.1, forward strand.
TTTGGATCCAAGTAATAGTTCTTATTTATATCTATTGAAGACTATATAGTGTGTATAAAACTTTAATTTAAAGTTTGGATTTATAAATTGATTGAGAAATTTTCTACTATAGTTGTTGAGTTTGCTAGTGAAATTCTTAATTGCTATCTTTGGATCAAGATAAAAGATCCTAATTATATCTATTCGAGATTTTGGGATATGTGTAAAATTATGATTCAAAATTTTGAATTTAAAAATTGATATGGAGTTTCTTTACCATTATTATTGAGGTTGGTGTTAAAATTTAATATGGCATGGAGAGTTTGATTTATAAAGGTTTGCATGATTACTATAGAAAGTATTTGATAGATGTTAACGATCTCAATGGAAGAAACTTTAGAAAAGATGATTGAGTCAGTTTTGCTCATATATTTTGATTTAGGTCCAAACTTGGTGGAGCATCAGAAGATTTTTCTTACTAATTATGCTTATAGAATTTTGTTTTGGAATTGTCTAATTGAATTAACAAAAGAATTAAGATTTGATTCATATTGAATTATAATAAATCTATATGATGGTTTGAATGTGTTAAACTTAAGGGATGTGTTCGATGCATATTGAGGGCAACAACTTAGAAATTTATATTTGAATCAGAGTACATAATAAAAGCATAATGGTCTGAATTATTTTTAAGTTAATTAGAACAATAATTTGATTTGAAAGATATTATGATGAAAGACTTGATTTTGAAATTAAAGAATGACTATCATGAGTTGAGGTAAAAGTAATTCTAAATTTTTGAGGACTTGAGCAAGAAAAGTTTTGAGGATAAAATTTTCTTTTAGGAAGAAAAATATAATACACTACATGAATCTCAAAGCAGCAAAAAAATAGAAATATAGAGAGAATGTGAAACTTTTCTTTTGTTGACTCTCTATTCCCTGATAGACTCCTAATCAAAGTTAGAGATCATCACCAAGGAAGAGTTGGACTTCTCTCTATGGTTCTATTTAAAGGGAAGAAGGCTCCCTTTTCTTCCCATCGGTGATGAAAGACTCAAGTCGGCAAAATCGTCGGACTTTTTTTTTCAAAAGCCTCCACCATGCCCATCAAAAATCAGGGTTGGAAAGCTCGCAGAAGCTTAAGGTAAGCTTGGCAGTTCTTCTTCACTCTTTTTTCCTTATTTCCATAACATTAGACAATACCACCAGTTGTCAGTTTTGCTAGAAAATCATAAAAAGATAGATCCCCTGTTTTTCCTAGTTTCCAACCCTACTTTTGATTTTTTTAGTGCTAGAGGTCATCACTAACCACCGATCTGGGATCTTCTGGCTACGCCATCACAGCCTTAGCTACCATCAGCCATAGCCATGCCTGCAGTGCTTTCCTATTCTGAGTGAAAAAAGAAGGAAACAAATCCCCTATTTCACCATAGAATCATAATAAAGAGAGAGAAAAAGAAAAAAAAAGAAGAAAAGAAAGAAAGAAAAAAGAAAAGAGAGAACAAAAAGAAAAAAAAAAGAAAAAGAGAAGAGACTCTCTCTTTCCCTCTCTCTCCTCTCTCTCTTCCCCTCTTCTCTCTCTTTCTCTTCTTGAAATTGCTTCTCTCTCCACCTTTCTCTCTCTAATTTCTTTCTTTGCTTTCTCTTCAAAATTTTCTCACTCTAGGTTGTTTCTCTCTTCGTAAATTTTTCTCTCTAAAATTGATCGAGTAAAAAACTTTCTTTCAATGATATTGATCGAATATAATGAAAGATCTTGGTCTCAATCGATGGTTACTAGACAACATGCTGGCATCCACCTTGGTTGGATTTGGATACCATTAGATTTGATCAATTTGATCTCTATGAAGTCAATTATATCTTAATTCGATCTCGATTAAATAAAGTTATTTGATCAAGTCGATCTCTGATCGACGAGCACCGTGTTGGTCTCTATGTTGACTCTTGTCAGATACTATTGATTTAATCATTTTTAATTTTTATTGAACCATCTATATTCTAATCTAATCTTGATTGGATGAAGTTAAATGATTGGATTGACCGAAATTATTAAGTATGACTATCCATCAATCCCATCTTTTTTAATTATCCATATTCTTCTTAATTAGTTGATTCAATTATGTATAGGGGTATAGTCAATTATGATATTATCTATGGATTGAAGATTTTTAAAAAAAAATTGTGAAATTATATGGACTTGTTGGAGTATGTCTAAGATAAGTAATGTGACTTTTTTTCTAGATTTATCGATAAATTATTTAGTATTTATATCATTGAATTTTGAATCATATTATTTATAATTTATGAATATGAAATATAATATTTATTTATTAAATCTATCATAGAATAATATTGATGTATTATCAAAGGTATTGATTTCATTATGGAGTTGTAACCAATTGATTTTAATTTTGGATGGTTTTATCTATTGTTCAATTGAAACATAAAATTTATTTTATCCAAAAGATAGATTTGAATTGAGATGGATTTCGACTTGCAGCATGGCTATATATCAAAATCCTATCAATGAGTGTTATATATTGGCACATCGATATCCTACTAGTAGGAGTTGTACACTGGTACATCGATATCCTATCAGTAAGTATTGTGCGTTAGTATGTTGATATCCTGTTGGTGGATCTTTTGCACTGGTATATCGATATCCTATCAGTGGGGGTTATGTCCCAGTATATCGACATCCTGCTAGTGAGGATTATACATTGGTACTTTATCTATTTTAAGCTTATCTCGCTTAGCCATATGGTATAAATGTGGTTATAGTTCATGGCTGTTAAGATGAACCGAATGTTTTGAAAGAAATTGATTGATGAATAAAAATGAATTTAAAAATGGATTTTGAAAAGACTAAACTCACATGGATCTCATTTTAATTAGCACTGTATGTTTGAATTGATGCATATTGCAAGTTTATTATTCAGTATATTAATATTGTTTGATTTATTTAGCCAAAGGATATATTGCTTACTAAGCTATCTAGTTCATTACTCTATATTTTACTATTTTTATAAATTCAGAAGACTAGCTTGACTCAGAGATTCATCATAGGAGAGTGAATTAGAGACAGACTTTAATATCTTTATTTTAGATTAGGATTTATTGATATTTGATGCAAAACTATGAAATATGATTTTTGTAAGATATTTGATTTAGTTGTTTTAATCAAAGTTGAACATTAATTATTTAAATCTTGTTCCGCTTTGCTTTATGATATCATGATGAGATGCCTTGCATACTTGTGGAGAAAGTTTTTTATAGATATACGGTGGTTGCCATGACTTTTGGATTGCGATCTCGGATCGGAGACATGATAATCCACTTTGGCCCATCTCCATTGCATGGTCTTGACTCATCTTCTCCCCATCTTCATCCTCACATGGTCCCGCTACCATTGCTCCATCTTTGGCCTCTTCTTCTTTGCTGCTCAAAGATGTTGGTTTGGAGCTTCTCATAGTCGATGCAGTCCTCATCAGGGGCTTCCTCTTGGAGCACCACTTCTACCCACCACCCTTTGAGGCACACTGCCTTGACATAGTTGATGTACTCTAATAAATTCATCAAGTACTTCATCATTTCCATCAAATCCTCCTACTCTACTATCTCCAGCAGCCTCCATGATGCCTCCACCTCGTAGTCCATTGGCCACATTTATTTGCTACCCACTCCCTCCCTATTCATTGCTGCCAACCATTATCCCGTATGCAAGCATCATCATCAAAACATCCATTGATCGAATGATGGCCGATCTTTGCCACTTCCTCTCACAATTGTTGATTGCCATCCTATGTGGTGGTCTCCAATGTCTCCTCTCTCTCTCTCACACACACACACACATGCGCACACACATACACACATACACATATGCTCAAGAAACTTGGAAGGAGAGAGCACCAAAGAGAGGGGAAAGGGGGAGATTAATCTCTTCGTTGCCTCCATCCTCACACCAAAGAGAGGGGGAGGGAGAGATTAATCTCTCGATCACCTCCATCCTCTACTCCCCCTTCCACCGGTTAAGGAGGAAGAAGGGGATTCGACAATACTCCTCGAGTTAATTTGAATTATCAAAGCAACAAACTGCTATATTTGAAAATATTTCTAAAGTTTAACATAATTACCGTACCTACTATGCACATCACCAATTATAATCGATTGTTGGTGGGTAAAATTAGACCTATTTATATTGAATCAAATGATCAGAAATTAATCACATGCAAAAAGACCTCAAAAAAAAAAAACTTTAGAGTATTGTAGCATTTTCTTGATAAAATAAAATATATTAGTATGGATGGTTGCTACGAAAATTTTATTAGACTAAAACAACTTTTCCATATTAGCCAAGCAGAGGTTCTAAAGAGTTTCAAAATTGAGTTTCTCTCAAATAGATAATTTTTAAGCTTTTTAGGAAAGGGGGGGATACTTTCAATTTTTATTTTTTGCGAAACACCACCATATAGCTCTAAAATGCATTTGGAGGGCTAAAAATCACTTTTTGGCTCTCCTAAAGCATCCCTAGATGGGGCCATATTCAGATGCAAGGTTTAAGTGATAAAATTCAACTGAGATGGCTGAGCCCGGCGTCAATATGATGCATAAAAGATTATTGTGGGGTTTGGTGCCATATAACAAAATTCAGTTACCATGAGTGAGTTGGGAAAAAATGAAAATGGATATTCTTGTGTTTTCCAAAACCACAATTAAACGTTGGTGAGATATATAATTGTTGACTTGTTGGTTGGTGATTGACAGTTTGAGACTGGGGTATTAGAAGTCCAAGGTTATATAAACGTTGGTGCGATGGAAGGGTTGAGTTACCTCTTAAAAATGGAGGACTTGAAAACTAGTGATATTTCCACCGTCCTATTAGATTGTTAATGAGACCAAATCGCAGTACCCATCCAGCTTAATCATTGGTGCCAATTTTGAGAATGGAGATCAAACTTGAAGACTCAGTAAGGTAAAACTAAAAGGCATTGTTTCTTATTGAGGGCACAGGGTCCTAAATCACAAAATAACTTTATTGTGGTCTATCCCTTCTTCATGCTTGGTAACTTCCTTTAGGTTCTGGGGATTGGCTTTGGGTTATACATCTTACCGTACTCGTACAACACACAAACAAATATAGATAGATAGATTGCTATGAACACGTGGAATTCATCAGCCGGTATGTTAGATTCTTTGAAGAAGAGGCCAAGATTGTGAAGGACATTGGCCCAAGGGGAACGCTGCTCGTGGTTGTTCGGTTGTCAGTCAATATGCTGTGGAAAGAGTGGTTGGTGGACAGAGACCCAGCATGATGCTGTCCTCAGACGATACCAGGAAGAAGCCATTTGAGTTCATTGATTTGATTCATCCAATTATGCAGCTGATCATTGTAAGGACATCGAAAACTGATCAAATGGGCCCTGATCATTTAAGCAATGAGCAACACCTTTTACTGCATTCGATGAAAAAGATAAGAACAATAACTTTCTTTCTGCTGCATTCATAATTTTGCATTGATTTAGACTGACTTCTTAATTTCAAGCTTTTCGGCTGCATTGAACTTTTATTTACTTTCAGTTCATTTTCTTTGGACTTTTCTTTCAAACTTCATCTCCAATAATTTGCAAAGTAATTGGTCGATTGCATAAAATTTCTTAACCAATGTAACATCAGCTCCTCAAAGAAAAGGGCCAAAAAAAAAAAAAGGTAATGTGTTGAATTGCAATAAAACATAGCTTTCTTTTTCCTTTTCCCTTTTTATCTACTCTTTCCAATGATACCAAGGCCCATGGGCTCTTCTTTATTCATGTTCTTTTCTATTTCCATCTTATCTTATTCTGCTTTAGTATCATCTTCTTCCTCTTATGATGCCATCTTTTCTACTTTATTCCTTGTTGCGTTCAATATTGTCCCTTTTCGTTCGACAGTGGTATTAAGTTGCATCTTGAAGCTTATCATTCAAAACTGGGTCTCCAAATAGATGTTGAAGGGACTTCAGGAAGGCAAAGCGTGCATAAGAATCAGCTTAGAAAAGCAGTGCTTTTGGGGATATCTTTTTCTCCTACTAAGAACCACCTTTCTTAGGCTTTGGGATATCCTTAGAATGAGTATCCTGCAGGTTCTCTATCCAAACTTTTTCCATGGATGATCCTATCGCCGGGGTTGAAGAAAGTGACATACTTGAATTATTCGAGAATAATTCAATCAAGCTCCTCGGACGGTAAGATAAATCCTAATTATATGGTGATATTATGAGAACAGAATCGAATTAAAATATCGAAATGTGTAAGTAAACTAGATTTTCAGTAGAAATTTGGATACATCGTTCGGTACATGGGATAGAGCATGGCACATTCATGAATTAAAACCTAATCTTATGTGCACTCCAATACTTCTCCTAAATTCTTCCTTTATTATTAATAATAATATTATTATTGTCTCCAAATCTTGTGTTCATTTATTTCCTCAATAGGATTGATTGTATCTTAGGCACTAGAATATTAATCTACTTGGTGGCATACAGACGTACGATTTTGTTCGCTTAGTATTGCATGTTGAATCCCCACATGTGGGCTATGGAGTTCATTGCACTTGACAAAATCAATACGTAATCACCGTATATATTAATTAACCTCACTAACAAGGCCACGTAAACCCATAACTTTAGTGGTTAAAAATAACCAAAAGTTAGAGAAAGGAGGAGGGATTCAGGTAGCAAAAGACGAGAGATTAGGTGTGGAAATATTCGAAAGAGATGGCACTTTTTGGAGATGCCGTGGAGTAACTGGGTCATCACTCTCAAAAGCCTATCTGTACAAACATGGTATCACTGTAGAGAGCTTTTTGCAGCGATAGATACCAACCACGTCATCCATAAGAAATATGAACAGACTGCACTCCATGCAACACATGGCACATCACATGCATTATTTATATCAAGTAATTTATATCTTTTCCCACTATCTAATTTTACCATTCAACTGGCAACTAAAATATCAAGCCATTTATATCCTAATTTATAATATTAGCATAATTTAAATTTCAACATTTAGAATTTATCTTTCATAGAAATACTAGTGATGGAGATAGAAAATTTTGTCTTGGTTGAAGTTGAGCTTGATGCCCAGGCACGAGTAACCTCGATCTAGAATTATCTTAGTTTTGAGCGGCCTGAGGTACCTTCGAGGCCAACTTTAATTGATATAATTGGAAAGGTTAATCCTCGATTCCATGGATTCCCGAATCTCGTGATCAGCGATAATAACTAACGACCAGCACATAAGATAAGAGGCAATTTTCGAATCCTATCAAATTAGACTTTTGATATCAGATATATTGCGATCGATATTATAGGAGTAGCGTTCCTGTACATCTGCCTCCTAGTGGTATATCGATCTCTACTTATAAATACAGGCTCATAGAAGATTTCAAAATATACATAATCTTTCTTACTCCTCCATATCTATTTCAGATTTAATATCGGAGGATCTCTTTCAAAGCCAACTCCGATTAAAATCTTATTTTGTATATCATGCTATCACTGTCTTGTAATCACCGTCCATCTCGAATTGTACCTACCTAAACCAAAAGATCTATAGCAATAATTAGAAATTCATAAATTTCAAAGAATAACCTTGATGAGTACCTCATGGCCCCCATATGTAAGACTGCCCAAAAAAAATTGCAGGACGGATAGAGCCTAGAGAGTAAAAAATGAAGCCTGTTGCGTCTTTGTTCGCGTCGTTTCTCACTCAATGATGAACCCTAAAATGGTCGGTCCCCTGCCCCACTTTTTCTTCGCAGTGGGCTCCTCCACAACGACCCCCCACCAATCCCAATGCCTTCTTATTTATCCTCCTCCCTCCTTAATAATTCCCACTACCGCGGTTCCCCCGTCCCCTCCCCTGCATCCCTCTCCGACCGTCCTATTCCAATCGCTTATTCCAATTCCCTGGTATATCGGATAGAACAAATAAGCTGGGAATAAATTAACAATGTCGGCCAAGGACGGTGACAACCATGGCCCCTGCAAGCGGCTCAATCTCTACCGCCGGGTCTTCGCCTGCTTGCTTGGCTTCCTTATTCTGATCCTCTTGGTTATCCTCATCATCTGGCTCGTCCTCCGCCCCTCCAAGCCCAAATTCCTCCTCGAAGACGCCTCCGTCTCGCAATTCGACCTCTCCGACCCCAATTTCCTCTCCACCACCGTCCAGGTCACCATCTCCTCCCGCAACCCCAACGACCGCATCGGCATCTACTACGACCGCCTCGACGTCTTCGCCAACTACAACGGCCAGCGGATCACCGACGCCACCTCCCTCCCCCCCGGGTACCAGGGCCACGACGACGTCACCGTCTGGTCCCCCTACGTCCACGGCGCCGCCTTCCCCCTCGCCTCCTACCTCGCCGACGCCGTCCACCAGGACCAGGCCGCCGGATTGTTGCTCCTCTACATCAAGATCGACGGCAGGCTCCGCTGGAAGGTCGGCACCTGGATCTCCGGCCACTACCACATCCACGTCAACTGCCCCGCATTCTTCACCGTCGACGCCGCCAAGGGACAGTTCAAATTCCAGAAGGTCTCCTCCTGCAGTGTCGACGTGTGATCAGCGCCGACCGCCATGGCAACGGTGGTGATTTTCTCATCTCGTTTATGTATACCTCCAGTCTGGTACTTCTTGGTGATAATAAATTTGGGAAGAAATATTAAGCTAGCAAGATTTTGAATCTGATTTGATCACAGCCGTTGCATTAGAAATTGTCGGTAGGGAAATTATTATGGGTAGGAGTGCTCGCGTCATCATCTTCTTTTCCTCTATTCTCTTTTGTATGCTTAAATTTCTTTAATTGTAATAGACCGTCCGTTGTTCCATATATTCTACGGTGATATTCTCTGGTTTGTTTAATTATGCTCGGAGGAACGTTAACTTTTTCTCCTGATTTATTAGTTTAGAAATTCCATACATAGTTTAAACCATAAAAATATTTAATAACTCGATCCTTGTGATGTTATAATGGTATCATGACAATTATTATTAGTTATTAAATAAAAATAAAAGATACTAACACTAAATATTTTTAGTTATTTCTTTGCAAATGGATTTGATCCTCGTAGACTTATTTCATGGCTCGCGTTATTGGGTATATCATCTTGTGCCGGACATACCGTATCCTATGGATACTAAAATGGGACGGCGAGACTCAATGTAGAGAGCATTCTGTCTCTATATCCTGGATCTACTTCTATACTGGGTGTATCCATATATATAGTATGCCAATACAGTGATCCAAATTGTTTATACTTCATACGGTCAGATGTACAGTGAGCATTTCTATAATAAAACAGCTCTTTCACCGACATAACTATTAATTAACTAATTAAGGAACGCACCATCCGAAATAGCGTGGGGCCTGTCAAACTGTTGTAACGGCCGTTATTTTAAAGCTTGTTTCAACACAAGTATTTGCGGAAGGAGAGGTCAGTGCGGAAGCTCGCTTAATCTAACTTGTTAGGGATAATATAATCGGGTAGACCGGGATATCTCTCTCTTTTCCTCATTTTTCATCCATTTTTATTTTGATAAATTGGATAAATTAAATGAAATGAATACAAATGCATCCATAGAAATCAACAAACAAAATTTTTAATAACGAATATAAAAATATATCATAGGATCCCATAAAATTGAATCTGTGTGATCGGCTATCTAAGATATCATCCAGTCGGCTGTTCTGTTAAAGTATAGAAAGTTTGGTTTGGAAAGACGGTTAGGTGCGAGTTCCTCTCCACGGGCCATCACATTAAATTATTTGAATAGGACCGACCAGATGGTCTTATTTTTTATGAGTTCGTACTCAAACCAGCTGATTCATATTTATGCTTGCACCACATGCTCTTAAGGACGCCAACTACCAGATTTATGTATTATAGAAATGAAGGTTAAACGGACATGGATATTTATTGAATGGTGGGTTGTGTCGGTTCTCCGGAGCTGCGTAACCGACGTTTTACCTCATTCTATTGAGCGGATAAAATATAAAATATTGTTACTAGTTTTGATTAAGATCTGTTAGAAATTACCAATTATTTTTACGCATATTGTTCGGCAAAACGGTGGGAGATTCCGATCCACATTATTTTTAAGAAAATAAAATGAAAAAAAAAAAGTAACATCATTCCTATCACTCAAAAATCTTAAAGATTTTAGAGTTGAGAGAGATAGTGCTAAGTTCCCCAAACATTAATTCCGGGAGCAATTAATGGACCTCCGATTTTGGATAAATTACAAATGGCCTAGTACAACTATCTGGTACACTGGTTGCAACTAGTCAGAGCATTTGATCGTGAGCCTTGATTTAAAAGAATAGATGGTTAATAAAGATTAAAATGTCCCGAAACATATCCCTATTGAGTTTTTTTTTTTTTAATTTAAAAAAAAATTGCTGAAATGGGGGGTTTTATCCTCAAAATTTATTAGAAACGATATGTACAGGATATAGCTATGTACATGGTATCTACAAGTAAAACTGGGTTGGAACTTGGAACGTGGCAGTTGATGGCGGTCCCAAGCGATGATGTGACTACGCGGCTACTCCTAGTTGACGACCACCACTGAGTTGAAGGGAGGTAAGAATACCACTTGGCCTTCACTGCAGGATAAAAACTGGTTTGCTGAGATAGGAGGGGATTACCGCAGCAGTTACAGAGCGCTTTCGAGTAACAGGGCAATAGGTCAGTAGTAGACAAAATAGGACTGCAATAAAGACCGGGAGAACGGGGAGTGAGAAATGAAATTAAGCGGCGGGGTAAGAGGAAGTCCTGTTTAAACAGACGGCTGTAACTTGGCAATGGAAGGCAGGGGACCACAGTGGAGACAAGTCAGAGGAGAAGCAGCATGCATTGGAAGATTTAAAAACTGAGCCTTTGTTTTTCCTTTTTTTTTTTTTTTTTTACGAGGGATGAATCACGTTAGCCTGGTGTGAATACATCAAAAAAAAAAAAAAAAGAAAAAAAGAAAATAAAACATCATAAAGGGGTATAGAAACATCAGCATGGTCATCACAATTCAGTTTCCAATATATATGGCTACAAAGCACATGATCCAATCTACATCTCCATTCATCTCCCATCTCGTCGGCTACCAAATATTTTGAAGCAGGGGATGTTGACCAACAGCTTTATGCTGACAGATCCATCTAACCACCATCTCTCTCGAGTTGTATGCACTCCGCCTATAGATAGAGTCCAGCATAGCACATCCCAGACCACATAACCCTCCATTCGGCATAGGAATAGTCGAGTCATATAGGTGACCACCCCTAGTAGCAATGAAGAGTGAATTAGGACCTCTGATCATAAATTCAGCTGTACCTCAACATCCACAATCAGATACACTACCATCAAAGTTCAGCTTAAGCATGCTCAAGGGTGGAGGCTCGAAGTGATAAAGACTATTCGAGTCATTACGGCAGCTAAGAGGAGTCCCAGATGTCTTGGGCTCTCAAGGCCCTTCAATAGAGGGCGGTTGCATGATCTCAATCATCTGAATAAGTGCTCTTTCAAGACCGAGACATCGAAGAAGACTAAGAGCGCCCCTCAAAAATCCAAACATTCTTGGTGAGCCAAATATGATATGCCAGGTAAACACGATAGATGCCTCGTGATCTATCCATCTCTCCACCGGTGCGCCCCATGAGATAGGTGAGAAAAGCCTCCATCGATGCCTCTGACCAGATGAAAAGCAATGAGCTATCAAACATGTCATAGACCACACGTGCTCTAGGGCACTAGAAGAGCACATGCACCACAAAATCATCACTAATCAAGCAGACCTCATAACCACCCTTCAAGCTCATCCCCCTTCTGCTCAGGACTTCTCTAGTAGGAAGAGGATCTTAAGCCACTTTCCAAAGAAATAAGTCAACTCTTGGATGGAGGCCCAATCTCCAAACTTGAGATCCTTCACTTTGCTGATTTGGTTTGCCCTTGTAAAGCTCATAGAGGTCCTTTGCCTTGATCTTCTGATCGTAGCTAAATCTCCATATCAACTTGTCCGGAGTATGAAAGATGGGAATCGACAATGAGATGATCATATTAGCCAGGTGACCATCAAAGAAGTGATAGATGGGGGCCGTGTCCCATCTCCTCTCCCCAAGGATAAAAAGATAGCAAATCCACATGTCCAAGTCCACCTCGGTACTGATCAAAGTTGGCCATCACCTTAAGGGAGTGCCCAAGAGCCACTCCTCCCCAAGAACACTGACTACCCATTTCTGTTAGATCATCTGATATTTGTCCATGCCATCAAAGTGTGGGCGCAAATCTCTCTCCAAACAAAGAAGTTGCTTCCGCTTGCCTTGATGTCACCTGTCACTATCCACAAGCCATACTTGGCCCTCACAAATAAACTCCAAAAATCCTCTGGCTCCAGTAGGTATCTTGCTGCATGTCTGGTTATTAAGGCTTGTCTCCTGATTAGTTAAGGATCGAATACTAAGACCACGATCCTGCGGTAGTTGTGAGATCATGTCCCAAGCAACCTGGTGCTTCCCATGAACACCACCATGTGCTCCTTATAGGAAGCCCCTAAACATCTACTTAAGCATGGCCATAGAGGCCTTGGGAAGCATGGTATTTGTTACGAGGAAAACATAAATAGAGCTAGGAACATACCTTACTATGGTAACTCTACCTATCATAGAAAGCACCTTCAACTACCATCCCTCTAGCCTCTCCTAGACTCTCCACTCCATGGCATAGCACTCTAGTTGCCTCAGTCTCCTACCAGACATCGAGATCCTAGGTAGTGCCATAGTCCTTGTTGCTTGGACACCCCAAGATATCCCTCACGGTCATCCTCATTGTCTGCCTGATCTTTGGACTAAAGGATCCTGCAGACTTTGAGAGATTCATCTTTTGGCCCAATGCTATACAGTAGTCATCCAAGGTCATCCTCAATACTGCAGTACTCTATCTAGTTGCCTGAGCTAGCAAGAGATAATCATGAAGATGAGATATGTGCTGGGCCCTAGTGCTAAAAGATAGGCACGTAACCTCCAATTATAGGTAGCATCATGAAGAGCTTGAGAGAGGGCATTCGCACATATGATGAACAAATATAGTGATCAAGGGCATCGTTGGCACAACCCTACTGATCATATAGCAAAAACTTTACTCGGCATCCCATTGATCAGGATGGCAAAGGAAGTGGACCGTACATAGCTCAGAATCCATCTGATCCACCTCCCATGGAACCTGAAACTAGCCAAGGCTTACTTTAAGAAGTCCCATCTCATCTGATCATACACCTTCTCTATATCTAGCTTGATGGTCATCAAGCTGTGCTGACTAGATGCCTTTTGAAGGTCATGCATAAACTCGATCGTGGGCAATGAGCATATTATCCATGATACTTCAACCACCCACAAAGGCTTTCTGCTCTGGACTGATGAGCCGATGGAGGATCAGCTTCAACCTGATGACCACAAGTTTTGCTATAACCTTGTTCGAAGTGGTACATAAGCTGATAGGTCTACAGTGCCCAGGCTCATAGGTGTCCTCTCTTATTGCCCAGCAAAGCAACCCAAGAGGGGGGCAGGGGGGTGAATTGAACTTTTTAAAAATTTTGAGTGCTATGTGCAATAGCAAATTAGTTTTTCAAAGTGCAAATGATATGTAGTGGCAAGTATAAGAGATATGCACAATAAGAAAACAAGTAAATAATCTAAGAGATCAAAGCATCACAAACATCAAGAGTTTATAGTGATTCTTTGTCAAATCTAGTATCTACATCTACTTCCTAAGCTTCTACTTGAAAATTCTCAATTCACTAATCATCCTCAAACGATTACAAAGTCAGATTCCATGGACCAAACTCTCTAGCTTTTTCTAAGCTAGTCACTCATTTTTCGGATATGAGTAACTCAATACTCTCCATTTCAATATATAGATCAACCTATCTCCAAGTTTTAGCTCGCCCAAAACTTGTTCCCATAAGTACAAAAATAAAATAATAGAAATAATCAAAGCATCTTAATGAGCACAATAGAAACAATTATAGCACTTGACAAATGAATGAAGAAGGCCCTTGAATGCACCCTTTAGTTGGAAATAGGGGTGAAAATGGGTCGGATCGGATCAGGTCATGAGTGATCCCAACCGGATCCGATTCTTTGATCGGGTCTTGATATTGGACACAGATCCAACCCAATAAAAGATCGGGTTGGATCGGATCGGATACATGATCAAGTTTTTTTATCCAATGGATCATTTGGATCAGATTGGGTTCATATATAACTCGTCCCTAATCCATGAAAGACGGATCCAATTCGAGTTTCGATCGGTTCTAGGTTGGATCATGGGTTAAATTAACTAACAGGCAACAACTATAGCTATTCAATCGATTCTTATGAGTGTAGTTGAAGTTGATCTCACAAGTTGACCATCTAATGATATTCGTGATATAGAATAATTTTTGGAGTGGTCTGACAATTACGTCTAAGAAAAAATGTCAAGATGTACCTCATATACATATAAAAGATAAATGGATGTGACCTTCCAAGGTTGGTTGGAGGATACAACTAGAATTAAAATTTTTATTTTCTACTTATCCTCTAAATTTCTTGAGTTGAAAATATTGTGTCGTTTTGATGTAAAGGATTTATTGTAGAGGTGGAAAGAGAAGAAAATAATGTTTCTTGGGAATTTCATTGGCTTGAACTAATGAGTGCCACTTAATTATGGGGGTGGAGAAAGAAGAATATGATATTATATAAATGGATAGTCCATTGCAATTTGTGTCCAGTCCATGCTAGCATATAATGAATTTGGGTCCAATAAGATCGTTAAGCATAAGATCCATGTAAATTTAGAAATTTAAGTGGATCGGATTGGATTGGATCGGATTAAAATTTAGTAGATTCAAACCCGATCCAAAAATAGAATGGATCTAATTTTAAAATCCAATCCGGATTCGTGGATCTTTTTAAACGGTTCGGATTGGATCTCCATGGGTTGGATTGGGTCGGATCACGAGTCAACCTGACCCATTTACAGCCTTAGTTGAAAATGAATAGTGGAAGCATTTTGAAGTGGTGGTTGGAGATGGAGTGAATGCTAGCTTCTTGTAATAAATGCTCGATCACTTTGGAAGCAGTTTTTCTTTAGGACTCGTTTGGTTCATAGAAAGAACTTTTCTTCCTATAAAGTAACTTCCTGAAAAGTTACTTTTCAAAAAAATATTTTTCAGGAATAGTATTTTGGTATGTTTGGTTGATCATGAAAAAGTAACTTATTAAAGAATAGATTTTATTTGGTTGAGTATCCATTTTCCTAGGAAAATAGTGTCGAATATCCATTATACCCTTAATAGATATAAGATCATATATTTTTGCTCCTAAACTTTATATAAATAATAATATTATATTTATATTAATATAAAAATAATACTAATATATTATAATATAATATTAAATTATAATAATTTATTATATTAATATAATATTAATATATATTATATTATATTAATATAATATTAATATTTTAATATAATAAATTTATTAATATCTTAATAAATATAATATTATATTAATATAAACATTGATTATTCATATAAATACTATATCAATATTAATAAATATATTATAGTAATATAAATATTAAAATATAATAATTATTATAATATTAATATTAATATTATATTATATTATCATGATTTAGAATTTCATCATAATCATGTATGATATTTTATAAAATCTTAGCCATAAATTTTTAAAAAATATTTTAAAAAAGAAAAAAGCACCACCACTTCTCATCCTATGGAAAGTGCCAAAACTCACATCCTCCATAAGTTTTTACTTTTCATGAAATATAAAAAATAACTTTTCATGGCAAAATTTTTTTTTCTCTCTTCTCTTAAAACTCCAACCAAATAAGAAGCTCGTTCTTTATTTCTTAGGAACTGTCTTTTTCCTCCACTTCCCACGAACCAATGGAGTCCTTAGATTCTTGATGTATTTTTTCACCTTTTGGAAGTCTATTTAAGCTTAATGGATACTGAAAAATCAATACTAGCCATTTAAGATCATTGAAAACTGGTTGAGGAGCATTAATTATACCTTAATCGGATTGAAAAGTTAGTCGTTATGGTCTATCAGGACATAGGGGTCGACACTAGTATTGCCCCCTAGCATAGGGGTTGACACTAGTGTTGCCTCTAAAAAAACAAAGAGGGTGGCTCTTTGTTTCAACCTTGTGGCACAACAGATGGTTGACACTACTAGTGTTGCCCCTTGAGGCATGCCTAGTGTGCCAACATCCCTTTTCCATAGGGGATGACCTAGGGGTTGGCTCCGAGGTTAGCCCTTGAGGATTGGATCATAGATTTTTCATATTTTTGACCATCGAACACCACAAAATTATATTGCCTCCAATCTATTTGTAGTCATTTTTTATTCTTTTGAAATTTTTGAAAACCATCACCCTTATCTCCAACTTGAAAAAAATTGAATCGTTGGCCTTCTCCATGTATTTTTATTCACTTACACTTCTTGGGCTTTCCTGAAACAAGTTTCTAAACTACTCCAAAGACATGTCGCCATTAGTACCCCTTGCAAATATTTTATAATCATCAAAATTAATTCTTGGCTTAACAATCTCTCCCTTCTCGATGATGACAAAATACTGAGTATAAATAGAATAAAGTAAGTAAAGCATCGGAATAGAATAATGTCTATAATATGCTATTCAAGAGTATATGAGCATTCTATGTCAAAGCATACACATGTATATCAAATTGGAGCATTGTATCAGAGCATGTATTTTAGAGAATTGTATAAGAGCATTTGGATTTTTAAGATAATGTATTAGATAATATATATGCATACATATTGTATCAAAACTCATGGTATCAGATCATGGTATCAAAGCACTCAAGTATCATGCAGAAGTCAAGTATTAGAGTAGGATAAAATGTTCAAGTGTCAGAGTAAAAATTAAGCAAATACTGTTGATAAAACAGTAAGGGGCTTGATCTGAAAATTGGTATTAGAGCAAAAAGTGAGCAAAAATGCCCAATAAAAAATCCCAAAAGTCCATCAATAAGCTCATAAGAATAGATTGATTAGATATCACTTCTGCTTTTACCACATAACACATATCTACTCCTTTTTGACATCATCAAATAGGACAAGTCAAACATGCTATATAAGCCATGCATGGCATATTTGTTCCTCAATAAAATAAAAGACATCTATAAGCATCATAAATAGGTCTAGAATAAGTCACATACAATATAAGGACACAATATAACAAGGGCTACATTAGCAATAATACAATGAAAGCTACATCAATCATAAAGATATAATACATAGTGGCACATATATAAGTCATATCATAAGATATAAGCTAGTAATACAAACTAAAACAAGAGAAGCCCTAATCTTTATCAAATGGGAAAGATATCTCATGATGCATTGAAGCTCTAGATAAGGGACCGACACGTTGGCTTCTAGTCTTGCTAGAAGGCCTAAAGCTGGTGAAGGGTGAAGGGCTGGGGAGCTTCAGAAGATAAGGGCTAGAAGGGTCGATAGGTAGTCTGTGTGGGCTGACTAGGAGGCTTGAAGATAGTAGGAGTCCTAAGAAATGTGGGGGCTCTAAGTGAATTAAGCTATGCAATTAGCTTCCCTTTAGACTAAAGAAGAGAGGTGATGCTCGTAGTAATCGAGTCACTCGAGCCTCTCATCTCATCTCTTAGCTATTAAATATCCGACTCAATTATCCCCTGTAGCCTTTCTGCCATAGGCTGGAGCATAGTTATGACTAGTCTAGTTATTGAAATCAAATTAAGATGATGAACCATGTCTAATTGAAGGATATTTGGACTAGTCAGCATGTATAAAATATGATACTTATGATGTCAGCCATAGGTTGACATGTGGTTGTCAGCCACAAGCGGAAACATAGTATGCGTTCGGCCTGCCATGGATTAGAGTATGGGTGGATCTGGTCTAGTGGTGGAATAATAATAATTTTATCTGGATCATAACTATATTAATTAGTTAATGATAAATAATCTCATTGAATTACTGCTGAATAGAATTGTTGATTTATAATATATGATTTATTTAATGAAATTATATGTGATGATATTATTCAATTATCAAATTGATGATGTATGAGTTAATCTTATTATTTTCTAATTAGCTAGATATATTTATTAAAAGATGTTTTATATTCATATTGGTATGAGTGAGGGAGATTCTTATTGGGCTATAAAGCTTACAACCCTCATTTTCTTTTTCAGAGTTGCAGAACATATAGTTTTAGATGGGTTTCACTTGGATTTTGAGCTATAAAGTCATCTTTTGGGCCTTGCATAACATCTAGGGCTTTGCTTTGGGGTTCATGCAACCATGCACGTGATCAACCTGGTTGTGGGTTCGGGATGTGACAAAGTAGTATTAGAGTTTAGGTTTAAGATCACTAGGGACTATACTATAAGTGATATGAAAACTTAGGGTTTTGAGCACTAGGGATTAAGCAAAAAGAGGGCATATGTGGGATAAGACTACTAGCTAGGTTGAGGTAAATTAAATTTATTTATGAATGTGAGGCCTATTTATCACCCAATTAAAATAATTTGATGAATGCTAACTCTGACCAGATAGGTTGATATGGTATGAGGGAGTAAATATTGGTGTGTTAGGAGGCCTACCCAATTTACTGATGGTTCGAGTGCTAGGGGTTCCCTAGACAGCAGGAAGACACCCGACCATCATTAGTCAGTGGTACATGTTTGCAAGAGTATCTTATTGAGCCCGTTGAAAACAATCCAATGATGAGGACCCTAGATGAACCTAAAATTCAGCTCAGAGAACATATTACAGCCTTTTAGTAAATGCAAGTATTAGTGCAACAACAAATTACTACGAGAGAAGATATTGGAGTCGCAGCAGGAACAACGATAGAAGATCATGGAACAACTAATATAGGAGCGACAACCTCAGTAGCAGTAGAGAGCTAGAAACCAATGGGAGCATCAAATTAGCTTGATAAATTTTAAAAAGTATGCAACACCGGCATTCATGGGAACCTCTGACCTCATAGAAGTTGAAAGCTATTTAAAAGCAATAGAGAAAGTATTTTAGGCTTTGAGATGTCCAATGGAGGAGAAGGTCACTTTTGCCATCTTCATGTGCAAGGTAAGGCAGTCGATTGGTGGAAGATGGAGATTGAAAAGTTGGGGCCAAATGATGCACTCTTTGTATAGGAAGGATTTAAAAAGATCTTTTATGCAATGTATTTTTTTTTATGATATCAGATTTCAAAAATTTCGAGAGTTTGATTGATTGGAATAAGGCATTATGACGGTTGCCCAATATGTAATAAAGTTTGAAGAATTGTTTAGATATACTTTAACACTGATAATTGAGGAGGGTGTTCAGAGTAGAAAATTTGAAAATGAATTTAGAGGTTTAATCTAATAGCTGGTGACTGCACTTGAATTCACTACTATAGAAAAGGATTGCCGTAGCTAAAAAAAGCCGCTGCCATAATCTATGATAGCAGTTATTCAATTGCTACCATTGAAGCCGTTGCCATAGGTCTATGATAATAGTTTTTGCAGCGATTATGGTAACCGCTACCACATATCAGGTATAACATTGATTATGCAACCGTTGCCATAGGTCGACATATGGTAGTGATTATACAACTACTGCTATAGACATCTATGGCAGCGGTTGCTCAACCACTGCCATAGGCATCTATGGCAGCGGTTGAGCAACCGCTCCATAGATTATCTATCATAGTGGTTATATAATCACTGTTATAGTTTATGGCAGCAGTTGGCATGCAATCTACAGCAACAATTGATATGGCTACAGTAGCGATTGACAATCACTATCGTAGATTTTAAATAATAAAAAAATATAAATTTTTTATTTCTTGATTTTTTACCTAATAAATGTAATTTAATATATAACATAAGAATATATCTAAAATAACAAAAGAATACATCTGAAATACTCAAATTTTATTATTGAATAAAATTTATTATAATATTTTTTAAAAAAATTAAAAGTCTACTAAATCTACATCTAAGTCATCATCATCGAAAGGAGATAGAGCATGAGCTGGAGCTAGAGCTAAAAAATCAGCCAACATGTCCTCAAGACCCATGAAGTTAGCTCCAAAATGTGCGCTAAGCCTCGTCACCATAGCGGTCACAATATTCTGTAGCTAAGATGTGCGCTCCTCAACATGAGTAGCTCGCTTCTTAGTCTGAGCTGCCTGTGCCAACGTCTCCTCAAGTTGCTCTCGACTGACGACACCAGAAGCATGTGAAGAGATGCTCTCCTTAGACTAGTAGCTTGTTGGCATATGTCTAGGCCTACATTAATGGATCCTCCAAGAGTGGTTAGGCCCCAAGATCTGAGATAGATGGTCATGAGGGCTAGAGGTATCCGAGCTCTTGCTCGTAAGTGCATCTAATTACATAAATTTAAATAAAATATTATAAAAAATATTATAATACTAATCATATTAATATTCCATTTATTACTTACAAAAATTCTTTCGATCGCGGCATTCATCAGCCTACCCTTCTTGTTCGTATGGCTGGATCGAAAGATGGTGTTATGGGTGGGCATCACCTCCTCTCTCGTCAGCTATAATAATGGATCAGCTTATTAAAAATATGCAAAAAAAATATTAATTTAATTTAAAAACTAAGATTCAGAATTTATTATCTCTCTATGTATACACATGATTGGCCATAAACTCACGGTCGAGAGTATGCGTGTATTTCTAAGCCATCTGATTCTCTCAGTTCTGACAGAAGGCAGTCTAAAAGTATTTAAATCATAAGTATTTAAATAACAAATATTTAAAAAGTATTTAAATATAATTGTTGAAAAATTTAAAAGTTAAAAATTAAATATGAAACTTCTGGCTCCTCCAATACCTAACCATCCCCTCCCACTGACTCGGAGGATAGTCCTGAATTCAAGGAACAAGTTCTTCCTCAATGTTCCATCGATGCTCGAGCCATCCTCTATGGAGCTTGATCTTGTAGTTCCGATACAACTTTTCAATCTTCTTCAATCGAACATCTCGAATTCTCTCATGCATCTCCCATGCAGCCTCTCCAACTGGCCTCTCCTTCTGATCGTACTCCACCATGACTTGATGCTGGCGGTTTCACACATGCAGTATGCATGTGGGATGCAAAATATCCTACTAGATGATGCCCCTATAATGAAAATACATTATACAAAAATATAAGAGTGTATAATAACTATACAAATAAATAAATAATTGACACAATAGAAACGTACTCTCATTGGCCATGGGATCGTGCGACGTGGATGTCAATGGAGACTTATTGGTGGATGGAGCATGTGCTGAAGATGTGGTTGATGGTGGAGGCTCAGATGCAGGTGGAGTAGATGTTGGTGGAAGAGTAGATGCCGATGGTGCTTGGACGGTCGATATGAAGATGGATAGAGTATGCTCCGATTGTGACTCAGATGCAGAGCTCCACGTTGCCCGTCGAGGGATGGGGGTGAAGGCTAGATGGTATTTTGATGCTATCATGACCTACAATGTTAATAAACATTAATCAATATAACATATTGAACAATAATTTAGTAGAGCATCAATAAACAGACTCTAACATTTATACCAAAATATTGAACTCGTCATCTAGTGGTATCTACAATATGAACATCACCATCGCTCCTGACAAATATTTCTGGGACCTTGACAGCATTTGATAAGTTTTGTCCTAAAGGATCACTTTGTATGCATGGTCCAACATCGTCATCAGCCTCGGTATCATCAAAAATATGCCTAGGCACCATTCTCACAATAATATCCTATTGAGGCTCCAAGGGATCACTAACGTAGAAGACCTGACTAGCTTAGGAGACAAGTATATATGATTCTTCAATATGGAGATGGCATTGCATATTGATGAGAGTAAAACTATACTCATCAGTCTTCATCTCTGACTGAGATAAGGTGTCAAACCAATCGTATTTCATCAATGCAATTCTTTCTTTAAAATAGTAGTCCAAGATGACTATCTTTTTCACCATCCCATAATAGTTCAGATCCTTCGTATAAGGTTGTGAATCTCTCAAGCTAGCATAACACCTAGTGATAGCACTTAACATCATGCTACTATTTTATATTACTATGTTTATGGACTGGTTATGAATATTAAATATATAGCTATTAATAACGAGCTATTTGTACTCACGCACGGTATGATTAGATTCCATTGAAAGAGCATGTACTTCAAGATTTACATTATCAAGCAGTAATCTCTACACCTAAGAAGATGACACCTAATTAGTAAACATGTTCAAATAAGATACACAAGGCAAGAATATGTACTCACTTACATGATCTTTGAACCATTCAAAAAAAATTTTGCTGTACATTTTTTTTTCTCCTACATACTTAGAATACCATATTTTACTCTTATGATCTTTTTGTATTTACTGCATATATAAAAAATAAATTTAAATATAATTAAATATTTTTTAAGTATTATGAAATAAATAAGATTGAGTGACTCATCTTATGTATGATTTAATGACATCACAGTTGAAGAGCACGTAGTGGTACGTCTTATTCTTTTTCTCAATGCTCAAATCAATAAGATGGTATGAAGTAGAAAGTTTATCTGACTGTGGAATAGACTCAAATGCAGGCTCAATTGGCTCATACTGATCGTTCTAATTTTTCATTGGCTGGTTATGACGTGTCTCGTGCTTATTAAAGTACGTGATACAAAAAACTATACACTCTTGATCCAAATAACCTTCTGCTATAGATCCTTCCGAGCAATTTATATTCCTTACATAAGATTTCAGCATTTGAATATTCCTCTCGGTGGAGTACATCCATTGATAGAATACTGGACCTTCAAGTACAACTTCTCCAACGAGATGCATGGTGAGATGCATTATAACTATGAAAAATGATGGTAGAAATATCTTCTCCAGATCACATAATATAGTCATCATTCTTGCCTTCATTTTCTTTATGTCTTTCTTAAGCAATCTTTTTACACAAATATTTCTATAAAAGTTGCAAAGATGAATAACAACCACTCTGATATTTATTGACAATATGCGGTGAATAACTATTGGGATTAACTCCTCCATCAACATATGATAATCATGAGTTTTCAATTCCTCAAGTTTGACATCCTTACTGTTAGGATAAACTATCCTCTCTTGAATCGGCATGGCCGCTGGTGATTAGCCAAGAAACAAGAAATAATCTCCTAGGATCAACATGAAAGTAAAATAATAGATTCAAGAGAAAAGAGAGAAAGAGAGCACAAGAGTTTTTTTGGAAGAAAAGAGTTTTATTCAATAAATTCAGCATCATATACAACCTTGATCTATTTTCAGTATTTATACTTTATAAAAGGATCAAGCCCCAAGCTCATAGAAAAACTCTTCAAAATTCAAATAACCTACGTACCCAAAATAAATCCACAAAAACTGAACCGACTTAGTTTCAGATTGGGCTGGCTAACCTGCGATTAGGTTGGCTCAATCTGAGACTGAGTCGATCTAGTTGTGTACCATGCTAATAGCCCAAAAATACTATTTTTTGTCTAGATTTTTCTTTGAGACATAGCCAATCCAGTCCTGGATTAAGCCGACCTAGTTTCCAACTTAGCCGGCTCAGTCTCAGGGTGAGCCGATCTAGTTTCTGAACTTTGCTACTTGGGTTGATTTTTCTTCTGGCTTGCTTCCATCTTTTTATGATCTGTCTTCTCATATTTTCAAGAATTGGGAGCATCATTTTTGAGCTCACATTCTCCACCTTGGTGCTTTCAAGTCCTTGTGAACTCATCTCTTCTCAGCAAATCCATCCTTGCCACACACATCTGAAAGCTATCTCGAGAGAGTACCTTCATGAGTGCATCAAACTGATTCTTCTTGATATGGACCTTCATCAGTTCCACTTCACCTTCCTCCACCAGCTCTTTGATCCTGTGGTACCTCATGTCTATATGCTTTGTACGTGCATGATAGACTGGGTTCTTATTGAAAATTATATTCTAAAGCCAATCATCTAGGTTGTAGATGGTTGAGCTAAATATAATTATATTTAAATTATTAATAAATAAAATTATTATTTTAGTATTTTCATCATTTTGTGCATCTTTCTATAATGAACTTCTATGATGAAGTTCTTAAGGCTATTTAGACTCGACAAAAAAGGATTTATCGTTTAATCCTTGAATTAGTTTATGATCAAATGATACGCTATTACTCAGGATGATAACGTATCAAGTGTAGATCGTTGTGTGCCATAAGTGTTGGTTATCATCTTAACCAAGAAGTATGGAGATACTATTATAGCATGCAGATGAAGTGTTGGGATATATTTTGCTGAACGTGATCCAATTATGGAGATCTCTACTGTCAAGAGTTGCTCGCGAAGGATATGGATATAAGTGTCCCTTAGATCTGAGACCACCACGGTGACTTGCAAGCAACTCACTATACTTAGGTAGCAGACTATCTAAATTTTTAATTTAATGATGGAAGGCGACTGAGTATAGTCAAGTACTTATGAAGTCGATGTGTGTGTCAAGATGAGATTAACCCCTTCAAGTGTCGGAGCAAGTGCATCACTGTATTTTAATTTAGCAAATCCTTGATCAGGATGGTCCATGTGATTGACACTGAATTTTAAAATACAATGTGGATGAATTTTTAGGATTGACAGTAAATCCTAGATCATCCTTTGAGCATCGAGGTCAAGAGGATGAATTATATGATAACCATATGCCATAGATTCGTAATTGATGCGTTACGATTTTTCGATCTGTCCGGATGTTGGGTACTATTGCTAGATGGTCACATCGATTGGTACAGAAAATCAGTTCTTGTACTATCAGCTTAGGAATCAAACCTATAGGATCATACACATAAGATGTTTCTACCTGATCTGATGGTTGATCATGAGTCTTGATGATCTAGGACACTATGGTCAAGAGTTCCACTGGATTGGAACTCTGTGACTAGGAGTCCCACGAGACTGGGACTCTATCTTTGTGGATCCCACTAGATTGAAACTCAAAGTCTTACTTATCTAAAACTCTCTGATCAAGAGTTCTACTGGTTTGGAACTCTGTGATCGAGAGTTTCATTCATTTGGGATACTGGGTTCAGGAGTCCCACGGGATTGAAACTCTTCAGGAGTTTCATGTTGATGGAACTCTATTGCCCAGTAACCCATCCAATTTAGACTTTGATATTTTTGAAGAATTAATTAGTAATTTGATTGCTGATTAGCTCAATTTGATTGAGCAATAAGAATTTGATCAAATCTGATCGAATTGGATTTGATTGGGTTTGACCCAATAAGGTCATGAGATGACCTAATTGCTATGAAAGATTTGATCCTGATTTGATCAGGACCTGGACCTAATTAATTTTTAATTTGATTAAAAATTAATTAGATTGAGTTAAGCCTAATTTGATTGGATTTAACCTAGTCTAATTGGATCTAGATTAATTGGTTTGGTTGAAGCCAATTAGGATCAAGTCAAATAAAGTTTGAATTCAAACTCTTCCATGCGCCCACCATCTTTGACTTTTCCACTCGTGTTCCACGCCCCAAAATTTTTGTCCGTAATTTTTCTCACACCCAAAAGGTTTCTATGCCCCCTCTCTTATATGCTTTTGACCTAGTCCAAGGATTGGACTAGTTCAAAGTTAGTTGAATTTTGAATTCAACTTAATTGGTTGAGTAGTTTGAACCCATCCTTATCCTTATCTGATTCCCACGCCCACCAAATATTTTCACATAAATTTTTATGCATTTTAGAGAGTAGACATGCAATGCAAGCCACCGCCATGCCTCGACATCCAGCTACTAAGCTATAGCATAGAATCCGACGGACAAGAATTCGCTGGCACAGCCCCGAACCCGCAAGCGAGAGTTCTCTTATCGACCGACATGATATGGCTTAAGGTTGTTGGCACGATCCAAAACTCACCAGCATGGTCTAGAACCCACTAGCATGGTCCAAAATCCAGACCTGCCGATGGATGTTTTCAACTTGCTAATCTTTTTAACCTTTTTTCAATCCTCTTCGGATGGACAATGCTTGTAATTAGAGTTACTTAATTGTAAATAAAGAAATGCATGTTAGTAAAAAGAGTACTCTCTAACATCGAAATAGTAGAATTCCATCTTGTAGGAATATCTTGCCTCAAACCTTCTTTACTTTTCAAAGAAACTAGTCTAACACATTTCAAAAGCTTTTATTTTCAAATTTATGAACCTCTCACATATTTAATGCTTTCACGAACCTTGAAGATAGGTTCATTTATTTCTTTTAATCCCTCTTATATAATTAAGTTAAGAATATGAGTACAACATCGGATATGAAAACACTTACTATTTAAATAGAGTGTCTTCTTCAAATTACGTTTGATGTTTAGCATGTGAACAAAAACATCATTAACCGATGCATTATATAAAGTCATATAATATAATTTATTTTCAATCCCTCAACCAATTGACAAATTATAAATTACTTCACATAAATATATGCCATTATGTGGAGGAGGCGTGAAATGGAAGTTGAAAATTTTCTTTCATAATACACATTCTTCATCAATAAAATAGGCAATTAAACACAAATAACCATTAGTGGTGATAGAAGTCCGTAAAGCTGAAGTAAAACTTATCATGGGAGGAATTGAATATAGCCACAATATTAAATTTTCCTTCTCTTTTTTATATAACTTTAGCAAATCAACATTTACAATATTTCTTGACATCTACTTGGCATCCTCACAAACGTAGGCAACCAATGATCTAATGCCTTCATACTTGATAAATTGAAATAATAGATAATGCTTGATAATTGCAAATGTAAGCAATTAACGGGATTTTTCAGGATCAAATTTACTAGAATGTATTGACAAAGACCCTTCAAATTGTGATAAAATCATTTGTTCTATGTCACGGATCTTTTTGCAACTCTCTGTATGACGTTTTAGATTTTCGGTCCCAGTCTTACCACCATATGAATATCTATACCATATTTATTGCACTTATACTTTTGAGTCGCCTCATTTAATGAAAGAATTGATAAACAAGTTAATTTTTTTTTTTATGTTTGCTTTGTATAGAGTCACATATTATAACCGTATTAGAACCTAAAGGCATCGATTCATTTGCCCTATCATCATCACTATCCAACTTCACATTCATGTTAATCTATTTATCCATTTACATCATATAATTTAAAAGGGAATCAATAAACCAATCTAGAAAAAAATAAACATACATGACCATCAAATATTTAAAAAAGCAAAGAGAAAAGGAAGAGGATTTATCATTTCATAAATCAAAATGGCTACAATCAGTTGGCTACAAATATAGACCATTTAAGATTGCTTGCCATTAAAAATAGTTGATTATTGCTCCATGAATCAACAAAAACACATCAAAAAATCATCCTAGCCTCTTCATATAAATATAAAATTGATAAAATCAAAGGAAAAAAGGAAGAGGAGGCTCAGATTCATCATTACAGCTAAATTAGAATGGTTGCAATTGGTTGCCCGTAGAAGCACGCCATCTAAGATTGCTTACCATTAGAAATAACTGATTCTTCACCGGTTAGCAAAAACTTATTGAAGAATCATACAAACAAATAAGAAAATAAATTAAGCATATAAATCAAGAATAGAAAATAAACAAGTAAAAGAATTTATATGACTGATAAAGTGGATATCACCAGGAGCCCATGAATTAATAATGTTATAGAACTAATAATGGACAACCAAGTATATATTAGTGTCTCACCATCACAACAAACATAATGAATAACCTAATGTTAATTTTTCATTTCACATATGCTATACGAACATGAAAGTTGAAATATAGCCTAAAGAAGCAGCTCTAGAAATAGCAAT
The DNA here is from genome assembly GCA_006176705.1 of Cocos nucifera. Lineage (NCBI taxonomy): Eukaryota > Viridiplantae > Streptophyta > Magnoliopsida > Arecales > Arecaceae > Cocos > Cocos nucifera. Next base: position 2,293,771 of record QRFJ01000044.1, read on the forward strand.
CATAGTTGATTTTCTTAAAAGTTGCCAATAATAGTTACAACTAATTGAACTAAAATTATTGAGTAAGAAACCATGATACATTACCAAATGTATTAACTCACTTCTCTCTTGAGGTAGAAGCATGTTGAAGAAACAAAAACACATTTTAAAACTAGTAGAAATTAAAATTCAACTTTCAGTTTTTTAGTTTTCAAACAACTAAATCATTGCTTGACTCTTGAAATTAAAAAGTCTAAGAAAATTACTAGTTATATGTTTTAAAAGCTTATTAATAACAATTTGATCATTATGAAATGAAACAAAATATATAATTATAGGCTTATTTTCATAGAAAATTATGTCATTCAAGAATGAGTAGAGAACACTCATCCCCTGATCTATACAGAAGAATAGGAACAACTTTGGATTCACTCTATGTTCAAAACAAATGAACAAACAAAACCATACTATTGTTTACATCTGGCCAAAAATTTTAAAAGATTAAAATTCAAAAATGATTTGAATTCACAGCCTAAACATAGCCAGATGAACTTAAAGGTTTATAGATAGCCTTGATTAAAAATCCAAGCATGTTATGTTTACATCTATTGACATGTGGAAAACAGTATTTCCACATGGTGGGAAGATATCATTACCACAAGGATCACCACATTCAAACCAATAATGCTAGATCTGCACAAAACCCTGCTATCAACATAAAAACGAGCAGAGCATGTACAACAAGGACCAAAAAGACCAACAAGCATATGTAGCAGAAGGCATGGAAAAGCCAAAGATTCAAATACTGACAGAAAATATATAGAACACAAGCTTATGAAACGATGCTCAAATATTTGGGAGAAGCGTACCATAGATTTGGTCGTAGATTCATAATTCACAAAGAAAAAGGCAATGTCAGGGAGAAATCTTGGAACAGAAAAAAATAAATAAATAAATAAATAAAAGATAAAAAAAGGAAAAAAGAATATAAAAAGATGAAAAATAGAAAGGAGTCGATGTTGCCGTGCGTCTTCTGTTTCCTCCTGTTCCCTACTTTTTCTTGGGGCTCGGAGATCATCCTCTGGTTTCTAAGAAGAGCGAGTGAGAAACCTTAATGAGAGAAACTCGGTTGTTGATGGAAGACTAGATCCCAGGGGTATGTCCAGGAGAGGAAAGCAGAGGGGAAAGCAACAAAAGCCCAGCCGTTGATGGAAGGAGTGAAGGCCAAGAATCCTAATAAGAGAAACTTGAAATCCTAATAATGAAATAGAAGCCTCTGAAATCTAGAGTCTGCATATCAAACAGAAAGTGGGTAGCGTAATTGAGTAAGGCTCTGCATGAGGCCAGCGGCTGGTCGGCTACTCTCTGCATTCGAGGTAGATGGGACCAATCTAATTTTCCACCAAATAACCGTAGGTCCGAAAGCCTATATGCTAAAGGCTATATAAAGTATAAACCCTGTTTAAATTTAAATGGATATAACTGAGTTTTACGGCAGATACGATCCATTTAATAAATAGCTTAAATAGGTCAGCATGATAGAACCCAAATCCGATTCAGTTAATAAATAGACTAAATGGATTAATCCATTTATGATTCTAACTCATTTAGGCCAAACCCAAATCTATTTAAGATGGATCAAATATGAGTCGGGTTGCTTTTTACTGGCCCAGTGATGATATTATTTAACTATAAAATTAATAATATATGAATCTTATTATTTTTTTATACAAAATATTTTATATTCATATTGGTGTAAGTATGAAAGATTTTTATTGGATTATAAAGCTCACAATCCTTCTTTTCTTTTTCAAAATTACAGGATAATTTTGAATGGATTTGATTACAGAGTCATCTTATAAGCTTTGTATCATCTCTAGGACTCCGCTTTAGAGTTCATACGACTATGTCATATGGTCTATTCAAATGCTGAGTTCGAAGCACAGGCTCACATTCACCAGTGAAGCGTCATCTTCACCACCTCAGTCCTTAGATTTTGAGCATTCTCTGGTTCCCTTTTTTTTTTTTTATTCTTTTTTATATTAGTTGTTCCCTTTTTTTTTTTTTATTCTTTTTTATATTAGTTTTCTTAAATAACCTAATTCTCCCAACTTTTAAATGATCATCCTATTTTATTTGCAACACAAGTGTCGCTGTCGGTCACATTTGCCACGGTAGATGTTGTGTATTGTGACGCCTGGAATATTTTTTAGAGACCATATATAGACACAAGCTTCCCGATTTGCTTTGCTGTCAATGTGAAGAAAGATCCTAGCGTTCAACAAATGGCCGTAGCACAATGTTTACGGCTCCAAAAGATGGTCACTGGCTTTCTTTCATATGAAATATCAATCACAAGAGAATATTATTCCATGAACCCGGTTATGTGCTCCACTAATCCCTCGCGAGGAATTGGACCTTCGGAGCAAAGATCATCTTGAGGACTAGAGCGAGCCAGTGTATTTGCCAATTAAGAACTTCTCCAAGTTGAGCCCATGGACTCTGCTCAGATGGTCTAGCTTAAGTTACTTGATGCTCGTCAAGGGAGTTGTGAGTTAGAGTTCCTTTACAAGGCTTGATGGCTAAACATCACTCCTCTTCTATGGCAGCATCGTAGTGAGTGTGGGTTCTCTATTGTGCACCACATGGTGCGGTGCATAGTGCACCATCTATCGTACGATGGATGGCTGCATGCGATCGTGAGCAACGGGCATGCATCTACGCATGGTGATAAGTATCATAAATTCATCAATAAAAATATTAATTTATTAATTAATTTATATTAATTTTTAAGAATTAATGATCAATTTATATATATTTTTAAGAAATTAATATTTTTATTAATTAAAAAATTAATTAAAAATAAAATAAAAAAAATAAAATTTTAATATTAATAGAAAGAGCTCATTTTTTTGATCACAACGAAATAAGTTTCGAGCAAAACGGAGCTAAAACGGAGAAGATATGAATTTTTTAAAAAATAAAATAAATAAAAATTAAATAAAAAATAACATACGGCTCAGCCGGCTTAAGCCGCCGCGCCATATCAGCTGGCGCGTCCAAACGTGCCGAGTCAAGCCGACAAAGCTAGCGCACTAAGCCAGCTATGCTAGCCGACTAAGCCGCAAAAGCCGTCAACCGGTCTATGATCCAAGCGTGGATCACCAGCTCAGCAGAAACCGGCGAATCATGGAGCGATACGTGGTGGATCTAGACCCTTAAAGGGTTCACAGAAAATTTATCATGGCTCATAGAACATTTTAGACTTTTCACTCGATGATAGGAGGCGCTGATTCGTTGCGGTGTGCGGTGCAGTCGGTCCACGCGGTCCATGGGAACAGTAATTGTGCGGTCGTGTGGCTCTAGTTGCTCTAGTTGCTTGCGGTCAAGATCAGACAGTAGAAAAAATTTTCTACTTCAGGCTTCACGTGGATCACCATCTAACGGCAGCGCTCGATCCATGGGATGATCTGACAGTGGAGAGAGCACCCGACGGTGATCAGAACTCCCAACGCGTGATCAGTGGTCAGATTTTCTCCATCAACACGTGATCAACGGCCAAAATTTAATCTGACCTAATCTGGATCGATACGCATCCAATTTTAGCATTTTTTGGACCGTTTGATCCATATCTGACGGTCAGATTTCATCTAGAGTAATAGAATTTGTCTAGGACTTCTTTTTAATCCAATTTTTATTCAAATTTTTTTATATTTTGACGATCAAAGACCTTCTTAGTCCCACATTACCTTCAGAAAAAGTCTTCAGTCCTCCTAACTCAATAAATAAGACCCGAGCCTTCTAGAATAGAGAATCTTCGATCAAGATGAAGCTTGAGTACAGGGTGAAGCCAGATTTTGGATTAGAGGCTGCTTCAAAACAACGGATACTGAGAAGAAGAGCTAGACTTCTACACCATCTTTCTACCAATGCCGATCTAAGATCAGAGATCAAACTATTTTAATTTTTTTATGTATTTAAATTATAAATTTTTTAATTAATGCAATATTATTTTCATGTTCTTTAATTTCATGCTCTTTATTTTTATTGTAATTTAATTTTTATACTTTAATTATTACTTTTTATTTTATTGTAAGTAGATGCTAAGATCTAACTAGTAGATCTTAGTACCAAGTTTAAATTTTTATACCTTTTAATTTTTATCTTTTATTTTTTGACTTCACTTTTGATTTCAAATTTTTTTTTTCTTTTCAAAAATCAAAAATTTCAAAACTAAAACACTATCTTCCCTATGGATTCGATCCAACTCACTGCTAGCTATGTATTTTTAATTATTTTAGAAAGTCAAATTAAACTGATAAATACGGTGTCTTAACGACAATATCGCGTTCTTATCAAGTTTTTGACACCATTGCTGAGAAAGGATTAGATGCTATTTTTTATTAATTTTTTTAATTTTTTTTATAAATTAATTATTAATAAAATTTTAATTTTTTTTAATTTTCTATAAATATTGCTTACTAACTTTTTCTTCTTTATTTGGTAGAAAAAAATAAAGAAAATAAAAATATTAGGACATGAAGGAAGCTTCTAATCCCGCTTGGTAAGATCAATCCTAACCCTAATCCTCTTTTCTTTTTATTTATTTATTTACTTTATTTTTAAATTAATTTAAAAAATATATCCATTTAAACCTAATTAAAAGCTCCATGATAAGATTAGAAATTCTAACTATTTAGAGCATGCATCATATTAATTTTATTTTTATTTTTATTTTTTCTGATGATTGCTGGAGGTAAGGTAAGTCTTTCAGAATTCAATTAGTTGTATGCATCTAGTTTAAATTACATAGAATTCTTTGATTGAAAATTTTTTATACATATTCATATTAAACCAAATTAAGGGCACAATCCAATTAAACAAGATAAGGTAGAAATTTGATCATCCTTCCTTGGCCCACAAACAATCAACTAGCATCCTGCATTGACCTAAGTCTTTAATTTTAAAATCAATTAGACATCAGTACTAGGAGCTCGAGCTTAATAGAACAAGAAACCTTAAGAGTTGAACCAGGTTAGGATTAGTCAATTTGATTGATGTCTAGAAAAGTGATTCAGGGATGACAGGGTTCGAAGGAAGGTGGTTTCTAATTGATTTCATTAGCTTACCTAGTCAAGCATAATTGGTGTCTAAGGCAAGCAAAGGAGGGACTCCCATCGATCTTATACTTACCTGGCCAGTTGATTGATTGATCCTACACTTGGAGTGCTCGAAGGCTGACTTGGAACAGTTAGGAGCTGTCTAGGTCTAGACTGATCTTAGGTTAGGATTAATTTATTTGAAACTTGTTTGAAAATAAAAATTTTTATTTTAGATATTTTTAATCTCTATTGCCTTGACATAAGGTTGCCCTGGCATAACGGAAAGTTATGTTGCATGGTTGTCCTAAGGTATGAAAAGGTTGTGTTGGTGTAGAAATTCGTCTTCGCCGGAGGTCGCCGGAGTCGAGGCCACTGCGGTCGCTGCCAGGACCTGCAAAACGAAGTCCCATCCGGAATCGATGGGGGGTGGCTCTGGCAGGACCCTCCGACGGTCAAGTCAGTTTTCGGCCAACAGTAATGGAGTGCTCGGAATGAGTTTCGGAGCTTAGAGATGAGGAGGAGAGCCTAGAGAGTCGAGAGTTCAGAGAGCTTAGCCTTAGTGTGTCGGGAGGGTCCTTTATATAGTGGAGCTTGATGGTGACAACTGCAGCCGCGTGCTGGTGGGCCGCTCGAGGTTCGGCGGAGTCAGTCTCATGGGATGGTACCGTGTGCGGTGGATTGAGGGTGACAACCATCGCCGCCTGACAGTGGGTCGGCGGATTGAGGGTGACAGCCATCGCCGCCTGACAGTGGGTCACTATCGCCTGCGGCGGACTGACTGATGGTGATGGTTGTAGAGCTTGCCGAATGAAGGGTTGAAGGCCTTCGTCGTGTGCCCATTTCGGAGGAGTTCGGGCTCCTGAAGAGGAAGATAGGAGGGAGTTCGGCTCCCATAGGCGTCTGGCTGGAGGTATGCAGCTAAGGCTCGTCTGCTGAAGAGTTCGGCTGCTGAGAATCCGAAGCTCGGCCGTCTGGGGTTCGGCCGGCTGTTGGACTTTGGCTGAGGCTGGGACACTTGAGAGTTCGGTAGGAGCTTGGTCGGCCAAAGTTCGATGAGGGCGATCGCTGAGGAGTTCGGTCGAGTGACGACTGCTGAGGAGTTTGGGCTCCTGAGTGACGATCGCTTAGGGATTCCGCTAAAGCCCGTCCGCTGAGGAGTTCGGCCGTTGAGAGGACTTCATTGAAGCTCGGCCGCTTGGAGTCGGTCCGAAGGAGTTCGGCCGCTTGGAGTCGGTCCGAAGGAGTTCGGCCGCTGAGAGGACTTCATTGAAGCTCGGCCGCTTGGAGTCGGTCCGAAGGAGTTCGACCGTGGGGAGTCCGAAGGAGTTCGGCCGCTTGGAGTCGGTCCGAAGGAGTTCGGCCACCCAGGAAGTTCGGTCTCGATGCTGGAAGTTCGGAAGAAGCTCGGGAGCTGACCAGTTTGGCCTGCTGGAAGAAGCTCGACCGCTGGGAGTTCGGCTGAAGCCCGTCTGCTCGAAGCTCTTCCTGCGGCTACTGGTTACATTAGGCTGAGCGTCGGGCCGGGCTTCGGCAGGAGCGGGATTTATCCCCAACAGTAGCCCCCCACTCCCGAGTTCAAAAATTGAAGGAAGGGAGTACCAAAATAGGCGACTGCCGAAGTCTTCTTCCAGGCTCCGCGTTTGTTGCAGCTGAAGCTCGGGGGAGGTCTCATCTCCAGCCAATATTGACGCTGAAGTTGAGGCTGAGGCTTGGGGGAGACCTCATCTCCAGTCGATGTTTGGAGTTGAAATGGAACTCGTTTCCAGCTAAAGTCGATGAAGCTGATGTTGAAGCCGAAGTAAATCTCGCCTCCTACGGTCGAGGTCGGATTTGAGCTCCTCGGGGGCGACATTGTCTTCATCAGCTGAAGTTGACTCGAGGGAGACCTCCTCTCTTGCAGCCGAGGTTGAAGTGCGCGCTCGGGGGAGATCTTATCTCCTGCAGCCGAGCTTCTTCGGGGGAGATCTCGTCTCTAGCCGAGGTTGGTGCTCGCGTTAGGACGAGGTTCTCCTCCTGTTCCTAACCGAGGTTGTTCACGGTCGCTCAGGAGAGATCTTATCTCTAGCCGAGGTTGTCAACGGTCGCTCGGGAGAGATCTTATCTCTAGCCGAGGTTGGTGCTCGTGTTAGGACGAGGTTCTCCTCCTGTTCCTAACCGAGGTTGTTCACGGTCGCTCGGGAGAGATCTTATCTCTAGCCGAGGTTGAAGTGCGCGCTCGGGGGAGATCTTATCTCCTGCGAGCCGAGCTTCACTCGCTCGGGGAGATCTTATCTCCTGCAGCCGAGGTGCGCGCTCGGGGGAGATCTTATCTCCTGCGGCCGAGCTTCCCTCGGGGGAGATCTTATCTCCTGCAGCCGAGGTCGAAGTGCGCGCTCGGGGGAGATCTTATCTCCTGCGGCCGAGCTTTCCTCGGGGGAGATCTTATCTCCTGCAGCCGAGGTGCGCGCTCGGGAGGAGATCTTATCTCCTACGGCCGAGCTTCCTCGGGGGAGATCTTATCTCCTGCAGCCGAGGTTGGTGCTCGCGTTAGGACGAGGTTCTCCTCCTGTTCCTAACCGAGGTTGTTCACGGTCGCTCGGGAGAGATCTTATCTCTAGCCGAGGTTGAAGTGCGCGCTCGGGGGAGATCTTATCTCCTGCGGTCGAGCTTCCTCGGGGGAGATCTTATCTCCTGCAGCCGAGGTGCGCGCTCGGGGGAGATCTTATCTCCTGCAGCCGAGCTTGTTGCTCGCGTTAGGACGAGGTTCTCCTCCTGTTCCTAACGCGGCGATTATTGACTGCTGCTTCCCTGTCATCGCATAGTTTTCGCATCCAGAAATGATTTTATTGAGAGGGGAGAGTTTTACCGAGGAGAAGCTGATCGCAGCGCATTTCCGTTCGAGGGTTGTCGGGGTGTTGTTCATCGGAGTTCCCTCAGGCAGCAAGTCCCGTCCAGACGACCTCCTCTATCTCATGCCGGCCTTCTTAATTTGGAACATGCTTCTCTTGACTTTGTCGCTGGGGACGACAATCACCGATGTAGCTAGCTCCTAGCTCCTCCCCGGGGTGGCGTTGATGACGCCGCGAGGCGGCCGACCTTCTTGTCTTTTCTAGTTACGGCAGCGCCTTTAGCCGATCTTCTCCTGCTTCAGACCTGGCGTCGGAGGAATTTATCTCCGTCGTCCCTTTTTGACGAGCTCTTCAATCTCGTCTTGGAGCTGAACGTATTCCTCAGTGTCGTGGCCGTGGTCGCGATGGTAGGGAGCTTTACTTGCTTCGATCGCGCACGTTTGGGGAGGCCGTAGTCCTTCGAGGTCTTGGCGGCTGGCTCTTAACTTCGCCGAGAATTCGAGTTAGAGGAGCGGGTCGTAGTTGCGGAACCTTTCCGGGAGGAGGGGCTTCTTCGTATCCTTCTGTCGAGGCTTCCTTCGATGGTGAGCCTCAAGATCGTAGACGAGGCCGAACTTCATGCCGCATTCCTTGGACACGGCCGAACTTCATTCCACCTTCCCTGCAAAACTTTCCATGGGGGAACTTCTTCCTTGCCACCCGAACTTCCCTTGACGAGAGCTCGGGGTGGAGGTCGGCTTTGCTTGCCCGAACTTTATCGCACCTCCCGTGAATTCGTTGTGGCGACGTACTTGAGGGGGAGTTCGGCCTCGATCGCCCTGGGGCGGTCTCGAGCGCGGCCGAACTTCACTTGGGTGATCCTGGGGCGGTCTCGAGCGCGGCCGAACTTCACTGTGATGGTGGGCTTTAAGGTGGAGTTCGGCTTCTTGCGCCGAGCTTCATTGATGAGCTCGGAGTTCGGCCTCTTCCTGACTTGCCGAACTTCATTCCGTGGGGGGCTTCGTTCCGTCCTTGCCGGCGCCGAACTTCATTTGGAGGTTGAGCTGAGGAGTTCGGCTTTCCACCGAACTTCATTTCGCCTTGATGACGAGCTTTGGGGGGAGCTCGGCTTTTCTTCGAGCCGAACTTCATTCCTCTTTCCCGTGAGACCCGCCGTGGGAGAACTTCCTGTTGCTCTTGTTCGGACGAGTTCGAGCGAGCTCGAGGGGAGCTCGGCTTTTCTTGCCCGAACTTCGTTCCGCCTCCAGTGAACACTTTGTAGGTGGTTCCTTTGGGGGACATACTGGAGCGTGAGTTCGACCTCACTTGCCGAACTTCGTTCCGCTTTCCCGCGGAAGCTTCCACGGGAGGACTTCATACTTCTTTGTCGGAGCTTCCTCGATGACGGGCTCATGGGTGGGTTCGGCCTTCCTCGCGCCGAACTTCATTCCGCTTCGGCGGGGGAACTTCTGCTCTCCGTTTCTCTCTTCGGGGCGATTGGGCTCTTCCTTAAGGCTGATTCCTCGCGCCCTCATGGCGGGCTTGCTGGTGGAGTCGCCACCGGAGGCTGCTGTATAGCCTGCAACGCCTCCGTGAGGCCACGGATCTGTCGGACAAGCAGGCCGAACTGCTTCACATCCACCGTGGGTGCAGGTGGAACCTAGGCCGCCGGGGCTGAAGCAGGAACAGACGGGCCTGGACGGGATCGGGTCGCGGAGGCCGCCGAGCGCCGTGCCGAAGCTCTCCTGGGTGGCGTTTTCTCTTCGGAAGAGAAAAGGAAGATCTCCGGAGAGGGAAGAGAAGGGTCGCCGAGCACTCCTTTAAGAACAAGGGAACCTCGAAGGTTCAGGCCCTTCCTTCTAGCGCCAATCTGTTGGTGCAGAAATCCATCTTCGCCGGAGGTCGCCGGAGTCGAGGCCGCTGAGGTCGCCGTCGGGGACCTGCAAAATGAAGTCCCGTCCGGAACCGGTGGGGGGTGGCTCCGGCAGGACCCTCCGACGGTCAAGTTAGTTTTCGGCCAACAGTAATGGAGTGCTCGGAATGAGTTCCGGAGCTTAGAGATGAGGAGGAGAGCTTAGAGAGTCGAGAGTTCAGAGAGCTTAGCCTTAGTATGTCGGGAGGGTCCTTTATATAGTGGAGCTTGATGGTGACAACTGCAGCCGCGTGCTGGCGGGCCGCTCGAGGTTCGGCGGAGTCAGTCTCACGGGATGGTGCCGTGTGCGGCGGATTGAGGGTGACAGCCATCGCCGCCTGACAGTGGGTCGGCGGATTGAGGGTGACAGCCATCGCCGCCTGACAGTGGGTCGCTATCACTGCGCGGACTGACTGATGGTGATGGTTGCAGAGCTTGCCGAATGAAGGGTTGAAGGCCTTCGTCGTGTGCCCATTTCGGAGGAGTTCGGGCTCCTGAAGAGGAAGATAGGAGGGAGTTCGGCTCCCATAGGCGTCTGGCTGGAGGTATGCAGCTAAGGCTCGTCCGCTGAAGAGTTCGGCTGCTGAGAATCCGAAGCTCGGCCGTTTGGGGTTCGGCCGGACTGTTGGACTTCGGCTGAGGCTTGGGACACTTGAGAGTTCGGTAGGAGCTTGATCGGCCGAAGTTCGATGAGGGCGACCGCTGAGGAGTTCGGCCGAGTGATGACTGCTGAGGAGTTCGGGCTCCTGAGTGACGACCACTTGGGGATTCCACTAAAGCCCATCCGCTGAGAAGTTCGGCCGCTGAGAGGACTTCATTGAAGCTCGGCCGCTTGGAGTCGGTCCGAAGGAGTTCGGCCGCTTGGAGTCGGTCCGAAGGAGTTCGGCCGCTGAGAGAACTTCATTGAAGCTCGGCCGCTTGGAGTCGGTCCGAAGGAGTTCGGCCGTGGGGGAGTCCGAAGGAGTTCGACCACTTCGAGTCGGTCCGAAGGAGTTCGGCCGCCCAGAAAGTTCAGTCTCGACGCTGGAAGTCTGGAAGAAGCTCGGGAGCTGACCAGTTCGGCCTGCTGGAAGAAGCTCGACCGCTGGGAGTTCGGCTGAAGCCCGTCTGTCGAAGCTCTTCCACGGCTACTGGTTACATTAGGCTGAGCGTCGGGCCAGGCTTCGGCAGAAGCGGGATTTATCCACAACAGGTTGAATTAACTTAGAACTTAAAAAAAAGTTTAAATAAAATAAAATAAAAAAAATTGAGGATATTCAGAATATAGTGAATTCTCCAACACCCATGTGGAGAAGGATTTCAAGTCGACTAGTCAAAACGGATTTAGTTCCCATTTTAGATCCTACAATCTCAACATCCATAATGAATTTAGCAAATCAGCCTTAGTCTCAAATCCTTAAGGACTTATGTTATCTAGTTGGTTCCATCCAACCCTTTTGCATCAGGTTGCCCCAACCCACAGCAAACAACTTTGAAATTAAACCTCAAACCATTAACATGCTTCCAAAATTCATGGGAATAGAGGATGCATATATATTTATTAGAAAATTTGAAGAGATTTGTGCAACCATGAAACTACAACAATTATCAGAGGATGAAATCAAATTGAGATTAATCAATTTTATCTTTAAGGATAATGCCAAAAAGTGACTTTATAGTCTTCCAAATTAATCTATCAACCTGAGAGGGCTTTGTGAAAATATTCTTAAAGAAATATTTTTCTCATCATAAAACAGCTAGAATTAGAAATAAAATAAACCAATTTTATCAACTAGCTAGTGAATCATTTTGGAAATACTTCGATCGATTCAAGAACCTCTTGACCCAATGCCCACACCATGGAATAGAAACTTGGAGGCTATGCCAAATAATTTATGATGGGTTAGATTCAAATTCCTGAACAATGCTAGAGTCCATGTGCTATGGACAATTTATGTACAAATAACTAAATGAAGCTTGGCAATTTTTAGAAGACCTAGTCGAAAAAAATTTACAATAAAAAATAACTAGGGAACCAGAAAAATTTATACCTTCAAGAGATGAAATATACCAAATTCAAACCCTTTTAGCTACAGAAGCCAAAATTGCAACTTTGATACGTAGGTTAGAGGTCTTAGAACTTCAAAGACCAGCCAGTGTGAATCAAGTGTCTGCACCTATGTGCAATGGATGCAATGCACCAAATCATATCCTTGAGGAATATCCCCTCCCAATGAACCAATTAAATAATAGATGTGCACAAGTGAATGTCACATATTAGAGACCGTTGAACAATCCCTATGCACCCACTTATAACCCAGGTTGGAGTAATCATCCAAATTTTTCATGGTCACAAAATCCAAATATAGGCGGTCTAAGTTTCAATCAATAGAATACAAGGCCTAATCCTATGATAAACACCCTGCCACCACTAGGCTTTAATATTAATAAAAAAAAACTTAGTTATTTAGAGAAAATCCTTGAAGCCCTAGCCAAATCTAATGCTGACACCAATGCCACCTTAAGCAATTTCATGCAAACCATGGGCCAAATTCTAAATTCAAATTCTCATACCATAGCCCACTTGGAAATGCAAGTGAGTCAGCTAGCATCTACTATAAGTGAACATGAACAAGGTAGGCTACCTAGCCAATCTGAGCTCAACCCAAGGAATCAAAATAATAGACCATCCTAAGAAAATCAAGTTAATCAAGTTAATGCTATTCATTCCTTGAGATCAGAAAAATAAGTGGATAATAAGGTAAATACACATGACACTAGAGAAGACTTGAGTGCTGAGTCTATTGAGCCACCCAATGAACAATCTATCTTACAAACTCAAGCTCCTGAAACTGATAGTGCACCAAACCAGATACCCACAATCTCTAGAGCTCTTTTTTTGAATCGATTAAGGTCTAATAAACAATCAAAATATTTAGACAAAATGTTAGAGATATTTAAGCAAGTTCAAGTAAATATTTCTCTACTAGACATGATCCAACAAGTTTCGACTTATGCCAAATTCTTAAAAGATATTTACACCAAAAAAAATACGACTAATATACGAAAGAGAGCTTTCTTAGCAGCAAGTATGAGTTCATATTTGTTAAGTCATATGCCTATAAAGTACAAGGACCCAGAGTCTCCAATAATTTCATGTGTCATAGGAGAAACCCACATTGAGAAGGCGTTACTTGATTTAAGGGTTAGTATAAATATTTTGCCCTATTCAGTTTATGAGCAATTAGGATTGGAAAAGCTTCAGCCAGTAGGGATTACATTATAATTAGCAGACCGATCTTTTAGGATTCCTAAGGAAATGGTAGAAGATGTTTTGATTAAGGTTAAAAATTTTATCCCTAAGGGAATGGTAGAAGATGTTTTGATTAAGGTTAAAACTTTTACCTTTCCAGTTGATTTTGTCATTTTAGAGACTGAGCCAATATCAAATCCTAAGGATCAAATTTCAGTGATTTTAGGAAGACCATTCAACATATGATACACCTAGCGGTCTTAAGAGAAAATTGAGAAATAATAGGCTGGACCATGGCAGACATTAAAGGAATAAGCCCTTACATAGTTCAACATATGATACACCTAGAGGAAGAGGCTAAACTAACTTGAGATGCCCAAAGAAGATTGAACCCAGCCATGAAGGATGTAGTCCAAAAAAAAATTCTGAACTTGTTGGATAATGAAATTATTTATCCCATTTCTGATAGTTCGTGGGTAAGCCCTATACAAGTGGTACCGAAGAAATCTGGGATAACAGTAGTCCAGAATGAAGCTAATGAACTTATCCCAAGTAGGACTCAAATGGGGTAGAGGGTCTGTATAGATTATAGAAAATTGAATGCAGTTACAAGAAAAGATCACTTTTCTTTGCCATTTATTGATCAAATGTTGGAAAAGTTAGTTGGATAAAAATTTTACTATTTTCTAGATGGATACTCTGATTATAATTAGATCCCTATAGCCCCTAAAGATCATAAAAAGACGACATTCATCTATCCATTCGGAACCTTTGCTTATAGGCGTATGCCCATTGAACTATGTAATGCTCCAGCAATCTTTCAGAGATGTATGATCAGCATATTTTTCGATATGATTGAATGATTTTTAAAAATTTTCATGGATGACTTTTCTATCTTTGGACTTAGCTTCTCTAAATGCTTAAACCATCAAAAACTTTATTGGGATGGAAACTGGTCATCGTCGAAATCCGCTGAAGTGGAGGTGGACGAGGTCGCCATCGGAGATCTGCAAAATAAAGTTCCATCCAGAGCCGATGGGGGGTGGCTCCGGCAGAATCCTCTGACGATCAAGTCAGCTTTGGCCAACAGGAATGAAGTGCTCGAGAATGAGTTTCGCAGAGCTTAGAGTTTAAAGCTTAGAGATTAGAGATCCGAGTTAGCATATCTGGAGGATCTTTTTTATAGGTGAAGCTTGATTGATGGTGACGGCCATACCGCCTGCTGGCGGGCCACTCGAGGGCCGCATGGAGTTCGGTATGGAGAGGAAGACGTCATCCAACGGATAGTGATAGCCATACCGGTAGGTCATGGGCTGCATGGGACTGGTTACGAAGAGAGTGGTGTCGCCAGTAGTGGTGGCCATGTCATCCGATCTCGTCACCTATGGTAGACTGATGGCGATAGTTCATCCAAAAAAGTTTAGACTTATAGAGGAGTTCGACCGAAGGTAAGCTCAGAAAGAGTTCGGCTCCTGTAGGAGTTCGGTCGGAGGAGAAGCTTGAAAGAAGTTCGGTCGGAGGAGTGCGAAGAAAGTTCAGCTCTCATGGGAGTCTGACTAAAGCTCAATTGCTGGAGAGTTCGGCTAAGGCCTGGCTGTTGAGAGTCCAAAAGAGCTCGATTGTTGAGGAGTTCGGCTAAGATCCATTCGCTGAAGCTCTTCCATGGCTACCAGTTGCATTAAGCTAAGCATCGAACTGGACTTCGATAGGAGCAGGGTTTATCCCCAACAATAGTCTCCCCCCACTCTCGAGTTCGAAATTCGAAGGAAGGGAGTGTAGAAAAGGAGACTGTCGAAGTTCTCTTTTGGGCTCCGTGCTGGTTCAAGTTAAAACTTGGGGGAGATCCCATCTTCAGCCAAAGTTGATGTTAAAGTTGAAGCCCAGGGGAGATCTCCTCTCGCGCCGAGGTTGAAGTAGATTTCATCTCCTGCGGTCGAGATCGGAGGTTGAGCTCCTCAAGGGTGATATTATCTCCAGCAGCCGAGGTTGCCTCAGAGGAGATCTGATCTCAGGGCGAGGTTATCTTCGATCTTATCTTAGGTCGAGATTGACTCGAGTGACCTGGCCGAGGTTGTCTCCGATCTTATCTCAGACTGAGGTTGGCTCGAGCGCTCTGGCCGAGGTTACCGTGGACCCTCGGAGGAGATCTGATCTCAGAGAGGGGTTGTCTCCGATCTTATCTCAGGTCGAGATTGGCTCGGGTGCTTTGACCGAGGTTGCCATGGACCCTTGGAGGAGATCTTATCTCCTACGATCGAGATTGATGCGGGCGCTCGAGAGAGATCTTATCTCCAGTCGAGGTTGATGCGGGCACTCGGGGGAGATCTTATCTCCAATCAAGATTGATGGAGATCCTATCTCCTATAGACTTCGGAGCTCAAATTTAGACTTTCCTCGCGTTAGGATGAGGTTCTCCTCCTGCTCCTAACGGGCTGTGGGGGCACATAAGGACTGTTGTTAGGGCCTCTTTCCTTATCTCATCTAAGATGAACGAGGCCTTCGACTTTGCTTGCGTTAAGACGAGGTTCTCCTCCTATTCCTAACGGGCTGTGGGGGCACATAAGGGCCATTGTCTGGGCCTCTCCCTTCATTTCGTCTATGGGGAATGAGGCCTTCAACTTTGCTCGCATTAGGGCCGTGGACGAGGTTGTTTATCGCTCGGAAGAGATCTCATCTCTAGTCGGAGTTGACGCGGTCGCTCAGGAGAGATCTTATCTTTGGCCGAGGTTGATGTGGGTGCTCGAAAGAGATCTTATCTCTGGTCGAGATTGACTCGGTCGCTTGAAAGAGATCTTATCTCTAGTCGAGGTTGACTCGATCGTTCGGAAGAGATCTTATCTCTAACTAAGGTTGTCACGGTCGCTCAGGAGAGATCTTATCTCTGACCGAGGTTGACTCGGTCGCTTGGGGAGAGATCTTATCTCTGGCCGAGGTTGATGCGGGCACTCGAGAGAGATCTTATCTCTGGATGAGGTTGACGCGGTCACTCGGAAGAGATCTTATCTCTAGCCGAGATTGTTCACGGTCGCTTGGGAGAGATCTTATCTGTGGCCGAGGTTGACTCGATCGCTTGGGAGAGATTAGATCTCTGACCGAGGTTGATGCGGTCGCTCGGGAGAGATCTCATCTCTGGTCGAGGTTGTCGCGGTCGCTCGAAGAGATCTTATCTCTAGCCGAGGTTGTGCTCAGCGCTAGGAAGAGGATCTATCTCCTAACCGAGGTTGTTCACGGTCGCTCGGGAGAGATCTTATCTCTAGCCGAGGTTGTGCGGGCGCTTAGGAGAGGATCTCCTCTCTGTTCCTAACCGAGGTTGTTCGGTCGCTCGGGAGAGATCTTATCTCTAGCCGAGGTTGACTCGGTCGCTCGGGAGAGATCTTATCTCTGAGCCGAGGTTGTTCGGTCGCTCGGGAGAGATCTTATCTCTAGCCGAGGTTGTCAACGGTCGCTCGGGAGAGATCTTATCTCTAGCCGAGGTTGGTGCTCGTGTTAGGACGAGGTTCTCCTCCTGTTCCTAACCGAGGTTGTTCCGGTCGCTCGGGAGAGATCTTATCTCTGATCGGGGTTGACTCGGTTGCTCGGGAGAGATCTTATCTCTAGCCGAGGTTGACAGTCTTTGATCTGCTTGTGTTAGGACAAGGTTCTCCTCATGTTCCTAACGCTGCAACTATTGACTACTTCTTTCCTGTCATCACATAGTTTTTGCACCCAGAAATAATATTATTGAAAGGAAAGAATTTTATTGAGGAAAAGTTACTCGCAGCACATCCCCATTTTAGGGTCGTGGGGGCATTGTTCCTTCAGATTTCCTCGGACAGTAAGTTTCGGGCCGGACGACCTCCTCTATCTCATGCTGGCTTTCTCAATTTAGAGCAAGCTTCTCTTGGCTTTGACGTCGGGAGATGATGAATCGTCGAAGTACTAAGCTCCTCCCATGGGTGATATTGATGATGCCATGAGGCGGCCGACCTCCTTTCATGCGGTCGAGCTCCTTTCATGCGGTTGAGCTCCTTGCCATTTTTGGCTATGGCAGCGCCCTTGGCCGATCTTCTCCTGCTTCAGACTGGTGTCAGAAAAATTTACCCAACCGCCCCTTTCGGACGAGCTCCTTAATTTCATCTCAGAGCTGAATGCATTCCTCAGTGTCGTGGCCATGGTTGCCATGGTAGAGACAGTACCTGCCTCGATCACATTTGTTTGGGAGAGATCATAATCCTTCTGATCTTGGTAGCTGATTTTTAACTTCCATGAGAATTTGAGCTCGAGGAGCGTTGAGGGGGGCGTAGTCGCGGAACCTTTCGAGAGGAGGACTACTTTGCACCTTTCTGTCGGGGCTTCCTAGCGGCAAGCTCGAGGAGTTTGGGTTCGCCTGCGCCCGGAGGGGGTCCGTGAGCGTGACCGAACTTTGCTTGGCTCTCCATTGACAGTGGGTCTATTATACTCGTCCGTCAGCCACTCCCTTAAGGCTTCTTCATCCTTCAACTTGAAGGCTTCTTCCACACGAACATATCCCTCGTTCTGAGCTAGCAGATTAACAAAGTTCCTGGGGATACTTTTTTCTCAAGAAGAACAGTAAATCATTCTTCTGAAGACCGCCCTTAAGTGCAGCCATCGCAACAGACTGGTCTAGGTCCCAAACTTCCAAGACCGTGGCATTAAACTAGGTGACGTAAGTCTGGATGGATTCCCCCTGCTTTTACTTGACGTTCATCAGAGAATCCGAACCTCGGTGTGGACGTTGGCTGCTGATGAAGTGAGCCATGAACTGATGGCTCATTTGATCGAAGGAGAGAATCATACCCGACTTCAATGCTGAGTACTAATTTTTTGCTGCTCCCTTTAAGGTAGATGGGAAGGTTCGGCTCAGTATGGCATCTGAAGCACCGTAGAGTAGCATTATGGTCCGGAAGGCCTTCAGATGGTCAACCAGATCAGAGGTTCCATCGTAGCTTTCAAGTTGAGAAAGCTTGAAGTTGGATTTTATTGGCCTAATTTATTTAAGGATGCACATGTGTACTATAAAAGTTGTGATCGATGCCAATAAATGGGTCAGATTACAAAGAGAAATATAATGCCACTCAATCCAATCTTGGTAGTTGAAATTTTTGATATATGGGGAGTTGATTTTATGGGATCATTTTCGAATTTCTTCAAAAATAAGTATATCTTAGTGGCTGTTGATTATGTTTCCAAGTGGGTAGAATCTATTCCATATAAATTCAATGATAGCAAAATGGTCATTAAATTTCTTAAGAAAAATATTCTCTCTTGCTTTGGCACTCCTAGAGCAATCATTAGTGATCGGAGAACATATTTTTATAATCGACCCTTTACCGCATTAATGAAGAAATATAATGCTACCCACAAATTAGCCACACCATATCATCTTCAGACTAGTGGGCAAGTTGAAGTATCCAATAGATAAATCAAACAAATCTTGGAGAAAACTATTAATGCCAATAGGAAGGATTGGTCTGTGAAATTAGTTGATGTACTTTGGGCTTATCGCACTGCCTACAAAACCAAGCTAGGAATGTCTCCTTATAGGATTGTGTTTGAAAAACCATGTCACTTGTCTGTTGAGTTAGAACCTAAAGCCATGTGGGCAATAAAGAAATTAAATATGGACCTAGATGTAGCTGAAAACCATAGGAAGCTTCAGATCAATGAATTAGAAGAACTGAGAAATGAAGCTTACGAGAATGCCAAGGTATACAAGAAATGGATGAAAGTAATTTATGATCAAGCAATTCATAGAAAATCTTTCACTCTTGGATAAAAAGTTCTTTTGTATAATTCAAGGTTACATCTTTTTCTTGGAAAGCTTAGGTCTAGATTGATAGGACCTTTCTTTGTTAAAGAAGTTTTCTCATACGAGGCTGTAGAGATTGAAAACCCAAGCAATAGTATTATTTTTAAAGTTAATGGTCAACACTTGAAACCATTCTTAAAATTATCCACAGAATCTATGGAGGAAGCCATGGTTCTTTATGAACTAACATATCTCGGTTAGTCTATTATCACAATTTAGTCTGGTTGAAGACTTTAAACTTAGCACTCCTGGGAGGCAACCCAGCTTCTTTCTTTCTAATTAGTTTTCATTTTAGCATTGTCAGATCAAATAAGCTCCATTGAATAAGTTGGAGGGAGAGTTTAAATTTTTAAAGGCATATACTGGATCAAAAATATAGTCAGGTATATTCTTTCATGTTCTTTATTATATCCTTTATTTTTTCTTCTCCATTGAGGATAATATCGATTAAGTTGGAGGAAAGAAAAATAAAAATTTTAAAATTTTAAGTCCTTAAAAAAATTAGTATTTAGTATTTAGACACCTGATTATGCTTAAAAATTGAATTAAACTAAGTATTTTTAAAAAAAAATTAATGTACAGATCAAAGAATTTATGAGATATTGAGGAATCAAGTATTAAAAAAATTCAATAAAAAGTTAAGTCTAGAACATAAAAAATTTTTCTTTTGAGTATTTCTAATTTTTTCTACTAGCATCAAAGAAAAGTCTACTTTTTATAGTTTTTGTGTAGAATAACTATACATTTCTTCATACAATTTTTTTTTTAAAATAGTTTCCAAGTACTTGAGTAACTGGGCCTCTTTGCCTAAGCAAGCATTGAGTTTCGCGTTAAAAGATGAGAAGGGCAAAGAAAATCGTTGTAAAGCTAGTCTTAACTCGTAGCCTGTTTGATTCGAGCTAGTAAGCTTGAGGGGTATTCTATACCTAGTGCCTTAAAGCCAACTGGTTTGAGAGTCATTGGCCCAAAATTCGTTATATGGATCAAATAGAAAGCTTAAGGGATTAAGACACTCAATAGTGATACAACTTAAAAAAAAAAAATATTAATTTTTCACCGAGTAATCGAGTCCCATTGCCTAAGTAAGCAATGATATTCACATCAAAAAGTAGAATGTGAAAATAAAAATTAATAAATGAAGGGCGAAAGTAGCAATACACTTGCGTATATGAAAGTTTAGACAAATCAAAGATAAATATAGGATAATTTAGAAAAAGTTCAAAAAATTTAATGTTCTTTACTTAATTTTTCTATTGATAAGTATTAATATCCTAATGATATACCTCACTTATACTCTACTGAATATCAATGGCCATTTTGAAAACTGCTTAGGTAAAATTCAAAACTCTAAAGTTAAAAGGTATTTAAAACTAAATTCTTTTTTTACTCGAGGACGAGCAAAGCTTAAGTTGAAAGGTATGATAAATACCATAAATTCATCAATAAAAATATTAATTTATCAATTAATTCATATTAATTTTTAAAAATTAATGATCAATTTATATATATTTTTAAGAAATTATTATTTTTATTAATTAAAAAATTAATTAAAAATAATAAAAATAAAAAATAAAATTTTATTATCAATGGAAATAGCTCATTTTTTTGATCACAACGAAATAAGTTTTGAGTAAAACGAAGCTAAAATAGAGAAAATATGAATTTCTAAAGAAATAAAATAAATAAAAATTAAATGAAAAATAACATACGGCTCAGTCGGCTCAAGCCACCATGCCATATCAGCCAGTGCGTCCAAACAAGCTGAGCCAAGCAGACAAAGCCAGTGCACCAAGCCAACCACGCTAGCCGATGCAGCCGCAGAAGCCGTCAGCCGATCCATGATCCAGGCGTGGACCGCAAGCTCAGCAGAAATTGATGAATTACGAAATGATATGTGGTGGACCTAGACCCTTAAAGGATTCACAAAAAATCTATTGCGGCTCACAGGGCATTTTGGACTTTTTACTTGACGATAGGAGGTGCTGATTCATTGTGGTGTATGATGCAGTCGGTCCACGCGGTCCATGAAAATAGTAATTGCGCGATCGTGCGGCTCTGGTTGCTTGCGGTCAAGATCAGATGGTGGAGGAAATTTTTTACTTTAGGCTTCACGTGGATCGCCATCCAACGGCAGCGCTGGATCTAAGGGATGATCCGACGACGGAGAGAGCACCCGACGGTGATCAGGACTCCCAATGCGTAATCAGCGGTCAGATTTTCTCCATCAACATACGATCAACGGTCAGAATTTAATCCGACCTGATCTGGGCCGATATGCATCCGATTTTGACATTTTTTGGATCGTTTGATTCATATCTGACAGTCAGATTTCATCCAGAGCAATAGAATTCGTCGAGGACTCCTTTTTAATCCAATTTTCACTCGAATTTCTCCATATTTTGACGATTAAAGACCTTCTTAGTCCCACATTGCCTCCAAAAAAAGTCTCCAATCCTTCTAACTCTATAAATAAGGTCTCAGCCTTTCAGATTAGAGAATCTTCGATCAAGGTGAAGCTTTGGTACAGGATGAAACCAGACTTTGGATTAGAGGCTGCTTCAAAGCAACGGATGCCGAGAAGAAGAGCTGGGCTTCTACATCATTTTTCTGCTAATGCCGATCCAAGATCACAGATCAATCTATTTTAATTTTTTTATGTATTTAAATTATAAATTTTTTAATTAATATAATATTTATTTTCATGTTCTTTAATATTTTATGCTCTTTATTTTTGTTGCAATTTAATTTCTACACTTTAGTTATTATTTTTTATTTTATTGCAAGTAGATGTTAAGATCTAACTAATAGATCTTAGTACCAAGTTTAAATTTCTACACCTTTTAATTTTCGTCTTTTATTTTCCGACTTCATTTTTGATTTCAAAATTTTTTTCTTTTCTTTTTTTTTTTAAAAATTAAAAATTTTAAAACTAAAACACTACCTTCCTGTGAATTCGATCCGACTCACTGCTAGCTACGTATTTTTAATTATTTTAAAAAATTAAATTAAATTGATAAATATGATGTCTTAACGACAATATCGCATTCTTATCATGTAGCCATTCATGTACAGCAGAGGATCTGCGTGCTATTTGCATCCTATAGGGTGATACCGAAGTATTGAGCAGCAGCCGAGCATTAAGTTGTAGATGCACATTGGAGAAATGCTAGACCAAGTGGTGAAGCTATCGGCTTGGGTCGAGATACTTCGAATAGAGTATAAATGACTATTGGCCTAACATATTATTCCTAGAACATTATTTGAGTGGTTAATTAAATGTGACAAGGCATTGAGCAAAACTAAATCGAACAACTGGTGTAAAGCTGCCAAAAGTCATAATACGAAGCGTGGTGATAATACTTAAAAGCTAAATTGGGAGCGGCAACTGTAAAGAAGTGGTTGGAATACCATAAACTAGCAGATAAACCGACAAGTTAATAATTACACATCTGTCAAACTATTAGGAAAATGATGTGGTTGTAGCCATGAGAAGTAAAAAAAATCTTTTCCTGAATGATTATCATATTTTTGCTTTATTTCTTAATTAGTTAATGTTATCCCTTTTTTTCTCTTTGTTTAGCTCATTTATCGCTCTTACGGTGGGCAGCATCCCGGTAGGGAAAGTCCTTAAATATTTAAGGTATTAGGATATAGTATCATATCTCTATCCTTTGATCTAGTTGAAACCGGTGGCGAGTTCACACAGTGATCCAATCTAGCCAGTACCTAAGTCCAACCCCATCTTGCATCCCGAAAAGTAAGCAATAGAGTTGAATCGGAGAGTTTAAATTCATTTAAGAGTTTTGGGAGATTTATAAGAGTGGTCTAGGAGAGAATGATTGGGCTGGTAATGGGAAAATTGGTAGTATATATAAGAAATCTATTATTTAGGATAAATAGGAGGGATATTTTTGATATAAAAAAAATCGATAGACAAAATCAAGAGAGAATATTCCTTGATTTCAATACTACAATTTTATAAAGCCCATTTTGTTTAAGAGTCAAATTAGAGAAAGATAAGGTTGAGCATATTTTGAGTTTTATGATATGGGTCCAATTTAGTCCGAAAGGCAGGTGAGATAGTTAACATGGATGGGAAAGTTGCTGGGATAATTAACATATTTTTAAGAAAAATTGGGGGAGTATTATACACATAAAAAATGATAGATGATATCAAGGAAAAAAAAAAAATTCTTTGATTTCAAAACACTACTATTCTTATATGTAATATATATTTGCTTTTTTAAAGAAATATCACCCATGTCCATTACTAGTTCAAGTAAATATACTATAAATATTTCAAAAAACTGTGCTATTAATTTTATTATTTTACTTCTAATTAACATTTGGTTATCGGAACTCTTTTCAAGCTACCCACAGATTTATCATTTTCTTCGGAATCTTGTCTCTAGATTCTCGATCAGCGGACTTGGAACAGCGGTCTGCAATGCCATGCACAAACCCAGGATTCCTAAGAGATTGATTAAATGGTAAGAAATTCAAAAGCAAAATATATAAATTATAAGGTAGTAGATCAACAGAATAATACAACTGATCCCATGGGCGGTCGACCAAGTGAAGATCGCAAGGATGACATTTCTGGGCCATTTTTTGACCAGGGAGGCGGGGACAGATCCTAAATTCTAAGGCCATGGCCCAGAGCCTAAAGCGTGAGGCACACTTGACAACAGCTATAAAGCATTGAGGCAAGGCAAGGCCAAGTGCAGCACTACCAGCATTCAGTTCACCATGTCCAATCCAAATCAGTCTCCTCTCCTTGAAGCTTACCATGCTCTCCCAAAACCTTTGGATCAAGCCACCGATTTTGATCCTCGTCTTAGCCGTCGGAAGATGATCATGGTGACCATTTTGGTTGGCTTCATCACTGGCCTTACTATGCTAGCTCTTTGGCTTGTCCTATGCCCAAACGAAGCAAAAGTTTAAGCCTCGAATGCTACCTTGACACAATTCTTGAGGAACTGCCAGATTCTACTAACAACATAGTAGCATTGCATTGTGTGATAACCCTTCCAGTAAATCTAGCCAAAAAATATTATTTGGATTTCTTGATATAAGTATTCAAGATCTTTCCAGCAAATAATCGATATGGGACTAAATACATATCTGCATAGATCCTTACATACTCTCTTCATTTAATCTCTAATGTTCTCCTCTGATCAAAGGTCAAAAATTATGCAAATTTATTCATAAACACCACGATCGGCTCATGATCGATCCTAATGAATCCGTGTTGTAATGTCCTCTAATTTATATGGATTGTGGATTGGATCGTCTATCATACAATTGTAACTGCCCAAGATCTCATCTAAAAAAATTAGCCGAATATATTATTTGGATTTTTTGATTTTTTATAAGTACCCAAGATCTTCTCAATAAATA
Source organism: Cocos nucifera (assembly GCA_006176705.1). Taxonomy (NCBI): domain Eukaryota; kingdom Viridiplantae; phylum Streptophyta; class Magnoliopsida; order Arecales; family Arecaceae; genus Cocos; species Cocos nucifera. Next base: position 2,318,012 of record QRFJ01000044.1, read on the forward strand.
ATCGATGTAGAATTGAATATATATCTGTACGAGTCCTCACATACTCCCTATGTTTAAGCCCTAGCATCCTCATAAGGCTAAGAATCCAAATCTATGTATTTATTAGTAAACACCACGATCGGCATGTGGTTAGCCTAATAAACCTGCGCTATAATATCTCTTAGTTCATATAGGTTATGGGCAAGCTCAGATATCATGCAAATATATATTTAGTCTTGTATTAGTTATTCACCAAGAAGATCTTGGATATCTACACCAAGCCAAAGAATCCAAATAATATCTTTCGACTAGTCATTTTAGATGAGTCCTAAATTGTTACAAATGGCATCAAAGCTAATCCAATCTATAGTCTATATAGATTAGAAGATACTTCAGTAAAAATTCATTGGATCGACCATGGGCTGATCGTGATGTCATTAATGGATGTATGGATTTGAATCCTCAGCTTGACAAGAATACCAGAGCTCGAACAGAGAAAGCATGTGAGGATACGTGCGGACTCATATTTAGTTCTGCATTAGTTATTTACTGAGAAGATCTTGGATATTTATATAGAACCAAAGAACATAAATAATATCTTTCGACTAAGGTTATTACACATTATGTCATTTCCTACGATTTTTAAAAGGCAGCCACTGATAGCATTTGGAAGTTTGGTCCCGAAGGAATTTGATAGAGAGAAGAAGAAAAGGTTCTTTTGATGTTGAAGTGAGGATCTATGCTTGGTTTATCTATCAGATTGGATGGTTTAAGATTAGGTATTATGAGGTGAGGATTAAATGCGACTCAAAGAGGGATTCTTTCGTTACCGATGGAACCTCTGATGCTGGATTTAGAGGGACAAGATGTGATGTTGATATCTGATTGGTCTCGACTTGCTTTCTTTGGTTCCACTTGTGAGCGTCCATGTAATAATAAATATCAAGAATAAGCAATGAGATCACTTTCCTATTCTTAGCTTTCTCAGCATCCAACTGACCTTACATAAATCATCTTACAAGCTTCAATTCTATCGTGATATCATTTAAATCATGCTAAAACATTTGCTGATCATCTTTGAAAATATTTCGAAGGTAGAAGCCTAAACAATAAAATACAAAACAAAGCAGTAATCCCCCATCAATAGTGCAAATCATTCACCAAGCCACATAGACATGCCTGGATTTTAGCATATCTCGGTAACTTTAACCATTACAAGTTCATCGACGTCGGGCCATTCTCATGGTGTTACACCAAGTCTCATGCATCCTCTTTTGTCTTAGTGATTCTGGCTCAAGCCACAACTTTCACGGTCACAGGACTCCTGAGACAATCCTTAGACCAGCCAAGAACAGAGGTGGCAACATTTAACCCATTCAACATATTTAACTCGTTGTAGATTGAGTTAAATTATAGATGTAATAAAATGATCAGATTTGGATCTAGATTTTAACCTCTTTAATAAATAGATGAGATTTGGGTTAATAGATTTTTGAGCTACCTTGCCTCCAACTTGACCCGTATTTGGTTGGTTCAACCCGGTCCGATTGCCACCTCGAGACGAGAGAAGAATAAAAAGTGACAATTGACTCACAACTATCTACATGACTCAGCATTTTATAAGATTAGGTCAAGTTACAATGTTAAATGCAATACGGTGCACAAGTTTGAAAGATCACTTCATCCTGATTAGCGTAGATAAAATTTTGGGCTTATATGACTTCCATCACAAGTAGCAATCGGATGATAAAGTTCAAGGCAACAAACTAAAGAAATGTTGTCAATTCCAGGAGCAAGGTTTGCTGTTACATATTTGATGGTGGTACTGGTGCCATCCAACCTATTCTGATGGTCAAACCAGGCGATATGATCTCATGGCAGTTAGTGTGCCGTCCGACCAATTACATGAACTCTCATCGTTAAAATCTATTTTAGCTTCTAAAGGTGCCCCTACGATGAGTTTAGTTTTTCTACCTTGTTTCTTTGTTCTTTTCGGAAGTGCTCGTTCATCCGCATCATTGTAAAAGGCCTCGAGCCTACAGATACGCTTAGTTGGAGATAATTTAGCATGAAAAAATGATTCGCATGTTAGGATATGAAAAATAGAAAAGAAAGATGATAAAAAAATTATAAAGTCATCAAGATGGATCGTAACTTTGTGTAATTCTTTTTCATCAATTTGAGATCTTGCATTAACATCTGGATATGCCATCATATTGAATGGTCAATCGTGACAATTGACCTTACAAAGCACCGCCAAGGGTGGAGGTTTGAATTAGCTGCATAGTTTTTAAGTGGCCCCTCGACCGAAGGATAGGACCCTATTGTATCCTAGATGTTGTAAATTTGTAGCTAAATCCATGCATCAACCATGATATCGAACATACTGGTCTATCGAATCAAGATATAAGTGAGGATCTAGTTATATATATATATATATATATATATAGAAATCTTGAGGTCATAGCTTCAAATCTGATCTCTACGGTCCATTTTATCAAAAAATTATATGTGTCATTTTGTCACCTAATAGTTAATTTTTTCTTTTTAGCAGATTAGGCCAATAAGAGGGAAGACAGAACTACTAAACTAGCTACTATAGTAGTTAGCATCTCTTTGCAGCTAAGGAATTGGTGATCTTTCCATTGTTAAGTGAAGCAAATGTAACCATTTTTATAAAAGGCTGTGTGATATGTTTTGAGATTTTAATAGACTATGACATCATATGACTAAGGGTTTAATAGAGCGGTACTCATTTATTTTACAAAGATACTGAAAATATATATAGGGGATTGAATTGAAAGATGTAACCTATGCAAAAATTGGCAGACATTCTGGTTTCATTAGACTTATCAAGAGGCTCAATAATGCATTATAGATTATGTATTCCTATATTGGACCATGTTACTAACATCGAACTAAAGCAAACTTGAAGGATCATGTTATCGGTGAACTGGAATCAAAGTTATATATTGGTAATGCATCATGTGCCATCTATTTCTACATCAATTAAAATAAGATCCTGAACTCTTACAGATCGGATCTAAAAAGATTTGGATTTGATTGGAGAAGAGATTGTGCTAGAAAAATAGTCCAGATACAAGGCTTAGGTTACATGCATCTGGTCGAGCAAGATCAGATATAAACAAGAGGTAACATCCATCTAGAGGTGAACTGGCATGAACAATCTATTGACTGAACTAGAGTTTTCAAGGAGTATTTTCTTTCAATGCATTTATTTTACATTTCTATTTTTCACTTTCTTATTCATATTATTCGTCTCTGTATTCATTTACTTATTTGTTTATTTATATATTTATTTGGGTTTAGTTGCATGGAATCTGCCATGGGTACCATGTTTTGATTTATGAATGCTCACACAGCAAGTACCTACACGGGTGCATGCCAAGTAGGCCAGACTAAGTTAAAATTTTCATCTAAATTGCAACTTTGAGTGTTTCCTGGCTATGAAATTGCCCCATCTAAAGCCAAGTCAAACCATGTAGCAAATCCAGCAATGCACAACTAGATCAAACCGCTCCAAAGTTTTAATGAAACTTTGTTTTAGATAGGTTAGATCGAATCAAACAAGATTTAAGCAAGTCTTGTTAGATGTTTAATTTTAGAAATTTGGGTAAAATTTGGGTTTGCTTGTAATTAAAATTCCTGCAAAGTATATTGGTGATGCTCGGGTTAAGCCAAAGAAATGGTGTAATATTAAAATTTGGATCAATTATTAAAATTCTCTGGCCTAACTTGAAATCCATTAACCAAAGATTGATATGAGACAATATGCATTGGCCCATGCAACAAAAGATGTGAGTTCAAGATGCTAAGGTTTGGGAAAACTTGGTCCAAGTTTGCAACTTGCTTTCAATAGACCATGTTTGTGATATCTAAGGTTTTGACCTTAGCTAAACTATTTGCTTGTATTCATGAAGGCGCCAAGTATCTCAGTTGGTAAGGTCAAGATAGTGACTAGTTCAAATATGAGATTCTCCCAATTTTGATCGGAGGAAATACTTTGCTCGTTGTATGGCGGTGAGGCTCCACACTCATCACTTGTAGTGATTGGCTCACGCACGGGACTGAAAGAAAAAAAAGTGCGGCACTTGAGGAAAAAAAATTTTCTTCTAACCTTGCATGCGAGGCAATGAGCATGGAGCCTTACCACCCAGCAAGATATTTTCCTTTGATCAGAGCTCATGGGGTTTGTAGGTTGGGTGCTAAAAGGGCCATTTGGACAAAAAAAGGTTGGCCTAATCTAAAAAGTAGATCGGGCCTGGGATGATTAAAAATTGGCTTGACACAGCTTGATCCGACCCGACCCAATATCATATATATTATATATTAATTATATTAAATAATTATATATTATAATGAAATAATAATAATTATTGTATAGTTTTTTTTGGTAATAAAAAAAACTATTATTGTATAGTTAATAAACTAATTAATCTCACATGTAGAATCGAAGAAATTGCTCCTAGTGGAATAAAATAATAATATATTACATGTATGTTAAGCATGTTTTTTTAGTTGGCTTAAATTTTTGGGTGGCTTAAATGTACTGTTTATTATAATATTATAATACATAGAGGGGAATTAAATTAGGGTACACTTGGATAAGATTTATTGGATTTGGGCTCAGATATGGTCATATTAAAATTGGACAATGAATATTCTACATCGATAATTTAAGTTGTTGGATATGATTTACTACCTATAAACTGCTTGCATACAAAAATTTATATGATTTAAAAACCTCTAGCCTATCTATCAAGTTATCAAAATATTCATCTAATTCAATTATATTTAGACTGTTCAATTTTTGACTACTTGATGTATAGACTAGAGGTCTCCAAATCATATGATTTTTTATATACAAATAATTTTAAGGTAGTAGATCATATTCAACTACTTGGATAATTGATGTAAGACCATATTATAGGATTTTAAATTGATCGGATCTGAGTCCAAATTCGATCGACCTAATTCTAATCTGGTTCAATTAAATTATACTATTTAGCTAAAATGTGCTATTTAGATGCTATTTTGTGCTACGAAATATATTGCACTTAGCTTATAATAGTGGGAAAAGGAGGAATTCTAGCTTGGTACACAGGCTTAGCATTGAATCTTGAAGATTGCATCGAGCTTGAGAAAAAATGTAAGCCCAATGTTTGGATCGAGCCAGGCTTGGGCATAGGCATCAAGTCTAACTTCTATGATAGAGCCTAGCCTGGCTTGGTGTTTGATCAACTATAATATTTTGGCTGGACTACATGCCGTCCTAACTCCTAAAATAAGATATATAAGTATAGAAATCCCATCAATACTATCTATGTCAAATCTTAGCCCTTATTTTCTCAATTAACTAATGTATATTGATATATTTAGAAATATTAATAAATACATAGTCAATATATCTTCCTAGATTTTCCAATCTTTGACTTATTTTCTTGAATAATTTTCAAATAAATAAATATCAAAATTATACATTAGTAAATGAAATATCAAAACTGATTCCTAGAAATAGTTCTAGTTTTGTTTTATCAACTAATATATCGATATCTCCTTTTGCTATATATCAGTTGAGATCTTGAGGAGTCCAAATACTTTTGAAAATTTCTTCATCTTCCATCTCGTGTGAAAAATTAAAATTTATACTCATCTTGGTATCAATATATCCATCAAGATGGTAGATATCTCGACACTCAAATGGCTTGATAGTTTTTGTGGGCTCCTCGCATGAATGTATAACAGCCCTATTTATATCATTAACTAGTGGAAGACCCGCACGTAGCATGGAATAGATAATTATGATCTATAATTATTAAATTTTTTTAATAATAAATATTTATAATAAATTTTTTTTAATATTTTTAATAATTTATTTATTATATATTATATATATTTTTTATTATTTTATAGAATAATATTTTATTTTTTTCTTCCTTCATGCTCTCATACCTTCTACACGCCCGTCAATGCTGCCGCACTTTCTTGTTGCCCCACCATGGTTCTCCTTCTCTCTCGATAAATGCCGCTCCCAATCGCACCCCTGTCCTCTCTATTCTTTTCATACCTTCTTCGTATCTGATGGTGCCATTCCACCCTCTCTGTTGCCCCATCATCATCTTCTTTTCTCTCGACAAACGTTGATCTCGATTGCATTCCATGGCATCCCTATTGGTACCGTCGCCTCCGACATCACCACTGAAGAAAGAGAGAGAAACTCTTTCTTTTTTTATAAAATAATATTTTATTATTTTTTCTTCTTCTTTCTTGTTCTCATACATTCTTCGCGTCCGCCAATACCGCCCCACCATGGCTCTCCTTCTCTCTCGATAAACATCGATCCCGATTGCACCCCCGCCCCTTCACTTATTCTCATACCTTCTCCGCCCACCCCAGCCTCCTGTCGCCCACCATAACTCTCCTTCTTTCTTGATAAATGCCGATCCCAATCGCACCCCCTGACACTCCACCACCGCTCCCCTTATTTCTCGACAAATGTCAATCTCAATCGCACCCTTTGGCACTTCTACTGGTACCTTCACCCTTGGCACCACTACTGAAGGAAGAGAGAGAATTTTTTTTTTTTTTTTAATTTTCTTTTTCTTCTTTTTTCTTTTTTTTTCCCATAATTATTTTTTTCTTCCTCAATTCTTGATCGGCACTAATCTTTCTTTGATTCCTTGCCTTCTGAATACTCAGAATACCATTATTTTCAATTCTTTATATCATCCAAAAAACTAACTAAACACAAAAAAAATTAAAAAAAATTAAAAAAATATTAAAAAAAGATACTATCAAACCCATCTTTCTTTCGAAGGATGGAAGAGCTCGGTATCGCCGCCTACCCTCTTTCTCACCCATGCCGCCGCCACCATCTCCCCAACCAAGAGAAATAAAAATTCGAAGAGATGGACAGGAGGAATGAAAAGCAACAGACTTCATCATTAGTATCTTGTAAATTTTCGGAGGCTATTAAGTGCAGAGATTTGATTTTCAAATCAATGGAGTACCATGCTTTGTTTGTGGATAATTTATTAGGTTTGATCTAATTTGATCCGATGGATTGATTCAGATCTCGAAATTTATTATTTTTAAAAAATAATAAAAATATTATTTTTTTAAAAAAATAATTAGTATATTATTATTTTTAAAATTAAAAAATAATATATTATCTTTTTAAAAAAATAAATTAATATTTTTAAAAAATAATAATATTATTTTTATAATATTTTATTTTTTAAAAATAATATTTTTTTTAAAAATGCTATTTTCATCTCTTGTCCCTCCCTTACTTTTATTTTTAAAATATATTTTTTTTAATTTTTAAAAATACTATTTTATTATTATTTAAAAATAATATTTTAAATTATTATTAATAAAATAATAATATTTTTTTCTCTCTCTCCTTAGATATTTTTTTCTTTTCTTTTCTTTTTTCTTCCTTTTTACCCCCTCTCTCTTCTCTTCCCTTCCCTTCCTCTCGCCGCCTCCCCCCACCTTCCTCTCCCGCTGCATGAGGCCTAGGTCGCGGCCATCCGCACCGCCCCCACCACGGCGCCGCCCCACCATTGTCTGCGTTGGACCCATCATCTGATCAACCACCAAACCCTCTTCCCTCTCCTCCTCCGATTTTGGCACCACCAATCCCCCTCTCATCTCTTTCCCTAGCTTCGGCACTACCAATCCTCCTCGCCTCTCCTTCTCGGACCCCAGTGCCTCCCTCGCCTCCCTTCTCGGACCCCAGTGTCTCCCGCACCTCTCCCACCCCATATGACCACCCTCCGTACCCTCCGCGATCTCACCCCCCATAAAGAGGAGGAGGCCTCCCACCCTCCCACCCCTCGTCCCATCGTGTGAGGCCCAGATCACAGCCATCCATACTTGGTACCGTTGGTATTGTACTTGGTAGGGATGTCAGTCTCCTTGGAAATGCTGTACTGGATGAGAAAGCTATTGAGGTGATTGCTACTACTGGCCACCATCATTTTGAGCTGGATCTCAAACCAGGAGTCTATGGTGATAGAGTGGACAAAGCTGATGTGGACGCCCAAGCTGTGATGCTTGCCAGAGTACGTAAGACACATGATGCTATAGGAGATGAAAGCCCATTATGGGTTCTTCTGGGCACAGTCCATTGGAATAGAATAGATTATAGAGTTGGAACGGAGAGAGCCGACAAAGAGACGAGATTCAAGAGTATTATTAATAATAAATATTAATAATATATATAATTTTTATATGACATAAGAAAAATTATTTGAGATATTGAGGTGACAGCACCATAATACTTCTCTACAAAGTATTATTTTATATATATATATATATATATATATATATATATATATATTATATATATTATATAATATTATCTATAAAAAGTAATTTATTTATATTAAAAAATATTAGAATATGGGTAATTGATCAATGAAAAAATTTACCAATTTCTCAATGATATTTATCCATAAAAGAATAGGACTGAAATCGTGGACTCAACCCACGATTTTACCAAACTCGTAGGCACAGCCCACGTTTTTTTTTTTTTCATTTCTCCTTTCTGCTTTCTCCGGCTTGTTCGCGGCCTGGCCCTCCCCCCTCTCATGGAGCGTCCCCCGACCTCTACGGGCAACCCCCTTCCCCTCCTCTCCCTCCCTCCTCTCTCCCCTCCCCGGGGTCAAACTGCCTCACCCCCTTCCCTCTCTCCCACCCGGCCATGGCTCAAACACGCGCCCCCCCACCCCAACCCCCCCCCCCACCTCCCCCTTCTTTTGGTTGAAACCGCACCCCGCCCCAGTCCCCGCCCACCATGCCTTCTCCCCACCCCGGTCCCCCCGCCTCCAATTCCTCTCTGGTTCAAAACCCCCCTCCCTCTGGCCCAAACTGCCACGCACCCCAGACTATCCTACCCCATCGACCCCCACTCCAACCGCTGCCCTCCACCGCCGGCGATCAATCACCGAAGCAACAGGAGGCATGGCATCGTGGCGAGGGGAGGAGAGAGAAAGCTTATGCGAGTTGCAGAACTTGTTCTCGGTGCCTCCACCAGAATCTCAATGGCATAAATCACCCAAATGACGCATGAAAACCGGAAACCATAGAAGATGAAGAAGGGGATAAGAGGAGGAGGGAGGGAGATGCGGGGAGGTGAAAAGTCTGTGGAAAAAAAAAATTCTGCCTACGAACACATGGTATTTTTTTCTTTTTCTAAAATTCCACTTAACATTATAATATTTCTCCACAGAATATATATATATATATATATATGTGTGTGTGTGTGTGTGTGTGTGTGTGGTGACAAGGAAATAAATCTGTATGAAAGTCACTTCTACTTCCATCAGGAAGAAAAAAAAACGTCACTTCTACTTCTACACCTTTTTGTGTTTTTCTCGGAAATATATAACAATCAAGTTCTACAAGTTGCACCCAAAAAAATTTCCATGTTGACGAGATCGGCAATATTCCATGGACAAATCTAACTAGATTGAAATAAACTTGGCGTTACAAGATGGAAGCTCTCCAGAGTCCAGATATTTTCTCCCGGCATTACCAGTCCCATTGTGGCGTAATTGAAGTGGAAAAAATTGCTCATTTACATGGCACAAAGTCCAGAATTGCGACACTCTACCAACCCGAGGAAAAAAATATGGAAGCCGGATATCGGTCCCCATGAAAGAAAACGAACCCATCGCATTGGCACGTACTCAACTGTGGATGTGGACCATATGGTATGGGACCTACCTCCCGCGGGCCTCAAATCTAAGTCAGTCGGTGTGAACTGGGTGTTGTTTACAATTGGATTACGGTTAACGTGGTCAAAGAAAGAGATGGTTTAGTAACAAACAAAACCCTCGTTGTCGACAGGCGACATCTTGCACCTCGGACTCGCAGGAACTCTGACTTTACGCTGCGATCATCACCATCCCCCGACCCTGTCATCGACTAATTCCGTACGTTATGTTGCTTAAGACGCGTCCATCCAATTTAGTCCATCATTTTACACGTTCGACAATACAAATTTTCTCAGATATATATTCGTACACATCATGATACATAAAATCTTTTCATTCAAAAAAAAAAAAAAATCATTTGATTTATTAGATATGATGAGATATTTTAATAAATATAAAAAATCTCAACCATCAAATTTTATTCTACCTAGCCATGTGATGTGCATAAATCCTTGACAATAATGTAAATTGCTGAATCAATTATTATGAAACTTCTTATAGCTTAAATTATTTGTACAATATAGCCATATAGTATATTTTTAAATTATCCTTTCATTCAAAACCAACGCATTAATAAATTATAAAGATATTTAGATTTACACAAGATATGCAAATCTACTATATTTTTAAATAATAAAAATTTCTGTAACTTAAGTTGTTGAATTCAAATAATATAGAGTGCTACTTGATGCTACCCTCAACCCTATTGCACCCACTCTTATTTACTTCTATTGGTGTCCACATGTTACAATCACGATATGCGGAAAATAAGCATGATGTCTTTCGAGTTTCAAATTTAATGCTCCATCAATTGCACAAATTCTCATGCATAAAAGTTATAAAATGAATTTGATTCATGGAGGCAGAAGCATTCTTGAATGCATACCACAGACCGCAATATTTTAGCAGCCTCAATCATTCCTTTAAAGAAAAAAAGGAAACATGATAAATTTTAATAGATAAGGATAGAAATCCAGAAGACATTTTCCTTTTGTTTCCATCTAACTCCTCCAAGAAGTTGAATGGCTGCCAAAATCTGCCACATGCACTGACTTTAGAACTTTCCAATCTCCTACATAGACACGCTTTCACAAACATCACTTGCACACGTAATTTTATTTTTGATTTGTTTTGGCTGCAATGCTTGCTTATTTGGTCAAAAGCGTACGCGTACCCGCCAGCCTCCTCTGTAAGTTTCCGCGCGCTTTTCAAACATGGACTTCGTAGCACAACACGAGCCTATCCGAACACAACAAACGCGTTTAGCGACCAACGCGTCGCGATTGCCTCCCTCTGCCCGCCTGCGAAACCGCGGCTTTCGTCAAAGGAAACTTCCACCCCACCCCCTGACCACACGTCTATAAAACGTTGCTTCCCTCCTCCCCCTCCCTTCACCAATTCACCACGCCCTTCTCAGTCCTCCTCCTAGCCAGCACCAAACACTACTCCATCTCTCTCTCTCTCTCGATCAATAGATGGCTGACTCGAAGCAAGGCAACTTGAACGGGGCCTACTACGGTCCCCCGGTCCCTCCCCAACGCGACTACCGAAGCGTTGGCCGGCACTCGGGCTGCGGCCCTTGCTGCCTCCTCTGCAATCTATTGAAGTTTATCATCTCCATAGTCATCATTCTCGGCATCATCGTCCTCGTCCTCTGGCTCGTCTTCCGCCCCAACCAGCTCAAAGTCTACGTCGACTCCGCCTCCCTCACCGAATTCAACCTCACCACTAACAACAACCTTCAGTACGATCTCAACCTCACCATGAGCATCCGCAACCCCAACAAGAGGATCGGTATCTACTACGATTATATCGAGCCTCGGGCCTACTATGATGACGAGCGGTTCGCCTACACAACTGTTCCTCCATTTTACCAGGGCCACAAGAACACCTCCATGATCTACCCAGTGTTTCAGGGCCAGCATCTTTTGTCCGGGAACTCGGTCGCCACAACTTATAACAGGGAGAAGAGTGAGGGGTATTACTACGTTGATATCAAGTTCTACACCAGACTGAGGGCCAAGATTGGGATCTTTAAGATCCGATATACCAAGACGAAAATAAATTGCAACCTGAAGCTTCCCGTGCCGGGGAGCTCGTCGGCCGCGTTCGAGACGACCAAGTGTGATTGGGACCTCTTCTGATCGTGATGTGCTCTAGTTTTCATGAGAGGGATTATTCATTGATTTGTTGTTATTTTTCGTATATTTTTCCCCTTGGGAGCGTATCATATATACATACGTAGGGATTGATATGTTGCTGCTTTCATGGTTCTTTTCTATACGTCATGGTTTATATGACTTTGTATTTCACATATTTATACAGTCGTTTACTTTCCCGTGAAAAAAATTGATTTGTGGTGGCGTGCTTGGTTGGTGATCAATCTTTGATGACATCCGAAAGAGACGTATTATATCTTCTTATGTTGGTTGGGTCTACATATGCCAACTTTTTTTTATTGCTCTATCTCTGGTTTTAAATACTTCAGATTTATCGCAGAAACAACGGGTGGGGAAGGTGATAACTGGAAGAATCCAGCCCATCATACATACCAAATTCACCTGTGGAAACTGGACCAAATCAACGGACTACTTCTCATTGACTATTATTTTTTATTTCAAGCAGAGTATGCAGAGGGCTGCTCCCCTATCCATAACTCCCAATGGTACCACAAAAAGCAGAGTATGCTTCTTGGATCATCGAAAAAGACCTGTTACATTTCTTCCTCATGATGGAAAAAATTAGTAGCTTTTGGCCTTATCGCATCCGCACCTCTCATCGTTCACTTCTTTTAGAATATGGTGCAATACCATAACCATTTGTGATCAACATTCGAATATTTTCTAAAATGATGACAAATAATGCATCAATTATGGAAAACAATTTAAGATGTCACTACTAGTATCATGCCTCCAACCAAATATCTGGATCGACCGCATGATATAGAACCCTAAAACAAATTCCTAAAGATCATGTAAGGTCTATAGGATGACTATGTTGCTTAAACTCTAAGTCAAACCCATCCGAAACTATCCCATAACTTTAAAAAAAAGGAAAGAAGAGTTGCGATCTTCACAGCCTAGTAAAAATTCTCCACACTCATATCGGTGTGAATATCATCTTTGGACCGATATAAATAATTAAATGATATCATCAATAATTATGTTCAATACGTCACATATCACCAATCAAAAATTTTATTCAGCAGTCATTCAATAAGATTACTTAGTTAATACAATTCCGATTTTGACAATATTATTATTCCAGCACTGGACTAGATCTACCCATACTTCAACGAACATCAATCTACTCCTCGATTTATGATAAATCTAGGGGCAAAGTGTTTGACTTCACACATCTTGCCTCGATAATTGCTCACTCTGATCCCACAACGTTGGTTTGGGACCTCTCTTAGGATTGACCTGAACCCACAAAACATCTTTGGACCAACCACTGGTCCAAACAACTACTCTTATATAAAATCAAATCCAATTATCAAAATCATATAAAAATATAATTGTCAGAATGGTACTCTCTACTGGGTCACCATGGGTTCGTTAATAGCCTTGTGAATCTCTTTTTAGCCAACTCCTTGCATCATCTAGAGAGGGAAAGCAACACTTCTCCCTTCTTCTCCTTTCTCAATAGGGGACTATTCCCCCTTCTTCCCTCAAGCTTCTGAGCAAAGTAATCCAAGACTGGCAACCTATGGCCATGCCCTTCGATAGCCATGGCAGCGACCCCGACTACGGCCACAGCTGGTGATGGTCGGTGAAGTAAAACAAAAGGAAGGGGAGACCAAAATAGGAGGTTTCAATCCAAAACTTGTGCTATAGCTCACTGATCAGCAGCCAACACCTTATCATGAAAGAATTAGAGTACTCAGTGAGGGGTGGTGGTCTTGGCAACCTTCAATGATCGTCGGAGAAGAAAGAATGAAAGAGAAAAAAAATAGGGGACTCATGCTGAACAAGGAAGATCCATTCCATCACGAATCCAGTGACTTGTCGGTGTTTCCCCAGGTGGTAAGCCACTAGACCTAGAAATAAGGGGAAAAGACTTATAGAGGTCCTTACTTTGTCTTCGATGAAAGATCGGCAAGAAATTGCTAAGTAATTCTCGATGAAAATCACGAGAAATCAGTACTCTCGCCAGTGATTGATCGGCTTTGAAGATGGGGTGATTAAAGAGTGGAGGAGATCCTTCTTATGGACCCAAAAAACCTAGGATTTAGCCAGCTATAAAGCCCTTTTCCCAATCGAAATTAGAGAAGAGGAACCCTTTTCCCCTTGCTCACATCCACAACACATGAAGCTATTTTTTTCTCTTTTTTTGGATGCTTTAAAATTCTCATAGGAAAAATAAAAGGACTGGGTCCTTACATTCCTCCTCATTAAACTAATTTCATTTTCCAAATTAACATACCGCATTGCCGAAACCTTAAGGATACACAATTATTGTCTTTTCCTTGAGCTCCTAAATAACCTTCTTTATTGGGAAAAGAAATTCAAATCCTTTATCATAACACCTTCGCTTAAATAACCACACTTTTGCTGTGTACTCTGTTTTAACCCATGAATTTCTTACATTTGCTAAATAATTTTTGAACTGATAAAATCATAAATTGCTAATCCCATGAATAATAACCTAAGATAAAATTTATCTATAGAAAATCAAATTCTATAAATTACTACTGCCACAATCCTTAGTGACCAAAACTATAAATTTTGATATCACTTATGTCATATCCTAATTATTTATATCACAATCTCAAGTAATCATAACCTAAGCTTTGATACCACTCTATCATATTCCAAACCCAGCATACAGATTGATGCGCAACACACCACATGAATCCTAAAGTGAAGTCCTAGAGATCATGCAAGGCCTATAAGAACACTCCGTCGCTCAAACTCTAGGTTAAATTCATTCAAAACTGTATCCTACAAAGGATTATGATCTTCACAACCCAGTAAAAATCTCCACACTTACACTAGCACGAATATGAAACATCTTTTGGCTGATATAAATAACTGATAGAAAAATAATAAGATTCATATATTATCAATTTGATAATTGGATGATATAAGCACAATTATGTCCAACACATCACGTATCATCGATCAACAATTTTATTTACTAGTCATTTAATGAGATTACTTATCATTAAGTGGTTAATATAGTTTCGATCGTGACAATATCATTATTTCAGCACTGGACTAGATCCACCTACACTCCAGCCCATGGCAGGCCAAATACATACTACTTTTTCGTCTATGGCTAGCAACCATATCTCAGTCCATTTTTGATATCATAAATGCCATATTTCATATGTGCCGGCTAATCAAGATACTATTCAATTAGATATAATTCATTATCTTGATTTGATTTTAGCACTGGACCAATCATAACCATGCTCTAGCTCATGGTAGGTCAAACATATACCATACTTCCATCCATGGCTAGCAAACATAAATCATATCTTAGCTCATAGCTGATACACCATATTTTATATAAATTAATGTTTGTCTTTTGGGTAATGAACTAATTACAATCATGCTCCCGCTTATGTAGGCCAAACACTATACTGTACCCCAGTCCAAGGCTAATCCAAGATCCACACCACATTTCTTGCATGACCAATCAAACACCACCAATGCCTATCCATATTATTAAAATCATATTCTAATTTTTGGCATTAGATTAGTCATAGTCATACTATAGCCCATGGCAGCCTAAAAATAGTGCTACATAAAGGGAACGTGCAGGATTTCTAGCTCTACTTTTAAAAAATTTTTCAAAAATTATATGCAGTGAAAATTATTATTAATCAAATTAATAATAAGAGCTACAGATCTAATATGAAAAATCTTATATAATTAGGATCTAATGTATCATACATGCATGCATGTCTGAAAAATAAAACAGCAACTACAGTAAAACTTATTTTTACTACTCTACGTATTCAGAACATGTTATCTTTTTGCGGATAGATAATCTCTATAATTCGATCTACTCAGTATAGATCTGATCGTCGTGATGCAGTCACACACGTATCTGGCCTCCACGAGTAATCCATACGAGACCCTGATCTCGATCAATTTCTTTCGAGTGCTAGCTCGCTGCAGGAACCTTTGATGGTTGATATCAGATCAAACTCCTTTGATCTTCTTCATCAGCTCTTTGGACATTTCGATTTGCCGATGTAGATAAGAGATGCAGAGATCTGTGAACTCACGACCCCCGGAGCTCATAATCTAGAACCTAAATCCTAGATTGATCCTAGGGTATGCACACATCCAAAATCCTATGCCTAGAACTTCTCTTTTCTGGTTTTCCTCATGTAGAGGAGAAAGCACACATAGAAGAGAAATCTTTTCTCTTCTCTCTTCTTCCTCTTTTTTTCATCATTCGCACATCCCAAAAATTCCACGCATAAATAGATGAGAAAGCTCCAGAGAAGCATGGAGGGTTTTAGATAAGATGGTTGGCTTGTTCATTCAAACTCAAACTTCTTTGAATTTGAATAATAGCCAGCCTATCTTATCTATATGGGGCATGAGAAAGGAGGGTGCATGCCCTCCCTTGCATGAAAAATCTTCATGAGAAACCTTTTTCTCGTGAAGAAAAGATGGCACAGATTTTGATGATGTGGCACATGGGAAGACTAGTCAAACTAGTCTCATTGTTTGTCCTCTAATCGAACTAATCCAATCCAAATTAGTTAGGCTCAATTAGACCAGATTAAATCCAACTTATTTAGGCTTAGTTAAATTCTAATCAAATTAAAAATTAATCAAGCTAAATCTCTAATCAAATCAGGGATTAAACCTTCTTGATGATTAAATCATCTTATAACCTAATCGGGTCAAATCGAAATGAATCCAATTTAATTGGTTTTCGTCCATAAAAAATCACTCAATCAAATTAAGTTAATTAGTGATCAAATCGTTAATTAATCTTCTCTTGATCAGTCATTAGATCAGATAGGAACCTCTAGTGTGTGTGATCCCGTAGGTTCGAACTTAAGCCAGTAGCACAGGAACCATTTTTTTGAACTAATCAAAGTGACCATCTAGCAATAGTAACCGACGTCCGGATAGACTGAATAGTGCAATCACAATATTTAAAACCTACGTGAATATAGTTATCGTATAATTCATCTCTTTAACCTCTATGCATAGGATGATTTTAGAATTTGACTGTCAACCCTAGAAAACATATCCAAATCATATCTCAAAGCAATCAGTCCTATGATCCCTCATAAGGACTATTCTGACCAAGACTTTGCTAAATTAAAATACTATTCAACACATCTCTTGAGTCCAAGAGTGATCAATTCCATCTTGACTATGCACCAACTCCTCAAATACTTGATCGTACCTAAAAATCTTCCATCATTGAATTAAAAATTTAGATAATTCGATACCAAAGTACAATGAGTTGCTTGAAAGTCACTGTGGTGATCTCAGGTCGGAGGGACACTTATGCCCATATTCCATCAGAGTAATTTTTGACAATAGAAAAATTCTGAAGTTGGTCATATTCAATACAGATGTATCTCTATATCTTACATGTATGCCATACCAGTGTCTTCACACTCATTAATTAAGAGGACAATCAATCTATGTAGCACACAATGATCTATACTCGATTAAACGTTATCGTCCTTGATGACAACATATCAATTGATCATGAATATATTTAAGAACTAAATAATAAATTCTTCTTTATCGATTCTAAATAGTCCTAAAGACTTCATCACAACAGATAGGAGTTCATTAGAAGATGAAAGATTTATGATGAAAAAGCCAAAATAATTTTATTCAATTAAGAATTCATATATAATTATATTAATTAGCTCAATCGTCAATAGACTAATGATTGACTTTGAGATACTATTTCCAACAATCTTTTACTTGGCCTAAAATCAATTAGTGTAGTATCATATATCCATCTTCGACTTGAAGTCGTCGAACTCCTTCACCGCAACCACTTTAGTGAATGGGTTGGCCAAGTTCTCCTTTCCATCGATCTTTTGAAGATCAACGTCACCTCGATCCATAATTTTTCAGATAAGATGGAAGTAATGCAGAATATGCTTCGTCCGTTGGTATGCTTTGGATTTCTTCATCTGAGCAATGGCTCTAGAGCTATCACAGAAGAGCAAAACTAGACCATCTAGAAAGGGTGTTACTTCGAGTTCAGTGATAAATTTTTTTAGCCACAATGCTTCTTTGGCAGCATCTGATGTAGCAACATACTCTGCCTCACACATCGAATCGACCATGGTGTGCTACTTAAAACTTTTTCAGCAGACAGCACCACCATTAAGGATAAACATATACCCCGACATACTCTTACTGTCATCATGATCAGACTGAAAACTAGAGTATATAAATCCCATAAGTTTCAAGTCTGATTCACCATTAATAACCCACTGGTTCTTAGTATTTTTCAAATACTTTAGGATGGTTTTAATAACCTTTCAGTGATTCTTTCCCGGATCAAATTGGTATCTACTTACTATCCCTAATAAGGATGCCACATCTGATCGCGTACATATCATAGCATACATAATAGAATCCACTATCAAAGCATATGAAATTCTACTCATACGTTCTCTCTCTTGAGGTATTGTCGGATAATCCCTCTTCGAGAAAAAAATTTCATGGTCTATCGGTAGATAGCCTTTCTTAAAATTTTTTATGCTGAATCTCTTCGGTATAGTATCTATGTACGTGGACTGAGATAATTCAAGTAAACTTTTAGATCTATTTCTATAGATGTAGGAAGCTTCTCCCAGATTTTTTATGGAGAACCGTGACGACAGTCAGATCTTTATTTTTTATAATGCAGAAATATCATTTTCGATTAAAAAAACATCATCCACATATAGAACGAGAAATATAACTATTGGACCATTAGCCCACTTATATATGCAGGGCTCTTCTTCATTTTTAACGAAGCCATACATCTTAATCGTCCTATCAAAATGTATGTTCTAACTTCGAGATGTTTGCTTCAGTCCATAAATGGACCTTTGAAGCTTGCACACCTTAGACTCATCTGTGAATGTGAAATCTTCAGGTTGTATCATATACACCTCTTTAGCCAGCTCTCCATTTAGAAAAGCTATTTTCACATCCATTTATCAGATTTCATAATTCAGATGTGCAGCTATCGCAAGCATGATCCGAATGAACTTAAGTATGGCCATAGAAGAAAACGTCTCATCATAGTTTATACCATAACATTGACGATATTCCTTGATAACCAGATGAGCTTTATAGATCTCCATTTTTTCGTCTGTGCCACTTTTTCTTTTGAAGATCCACTTACATCCTATGGATTTTACTTATTTCGATGGGTCAACTAATGTTCATACATCATTGACTTTCATGGACTCCATTTTAGATCTCATGGCCTCAAGCCATTTTTTAGAGTCGGATCTCTGTATTACATCCATGTAGGTGATTGGATCCTCATCGTTCTCATTGAGTTCAATAGGATCTCCATCTCGGACCAAGAAATCATAATATCTGTTCGACTGATGTGGTACTCTATCAGATCACCTTAAGAATGCAGATTTAGTAGGCCCCGGATCTGATTGAATCAAATCCTATTCAGGTTCAGCTACTTATGTCGGTTCTTTCACCTGTCAAACTTTCTCAAGCTCGATCTTAGAGGCATTAGTCCCTTCACCAAAAATTTTTTTTTCTAAAAAGACTACCTTAAGGCTGACAAATATCTTTTGTTCATCAACTAGATAGAAGTAATATCCTTTGATCTTTTTTGGGTACCCAATAAAGCTACACTTGTCAGACCTTGGTCCTAGCTTGTCCATTACTAAATATTTGACATAAGCCGAATACCTCGAAATCCTAAGATGCGAAAGTACTGACTTACATCCTGTCCACATCTCAGATGGTATTTTAGAAATAGACTTACTTAGAATTCTATTCAAAATATAACAAGCTGACTCAAGCACATATCCTTAAAAGAAGATTGATAGGCCAATAAATTCCATCATAGATCGAACCATGTCCAATAGGATCCAATTCCTCCTTTTGGATACACCATTATACTGTGGTGCTCTAGGAGGAGTCCATTAGGAGAGAATCCCATTCTTTCCAAGATATGTCAGAAAATCACTGAAAAGGTACTCACCCCCTCGGTCAGATCGAAGAATTTTAATACTCTTTTCATTTTACTTTTTTATTTCATTATGGAATAGTTTGAATATTTTAAATGACTCTGACTTATACTTCATTAAATAGATATATCCATACCTCGATAGATCATCTGTGAAGATTATGAAGTAGAAATATCCACCTCTAGTGCTTGTACTCATGGATCCACATACATCAGTATGTACTAGATCCAAGAGTTCACTGGCACGTTCATCCTTTCCAATAAAAGGTAACTTGATCATCTTACCAAGAAGATAGGACCTCGTCGGTAGTGATTCACAATCATTGACCTCAAGAATTTTTTCTCGAGTCAATCTATTTATTCTGTTCTTGTTGATGTGATCTAGCCTATAATGCCAAAGATAGACATCTGACACATCATCTATTCTAGGATGTTTAACGGAGGTTTGGACTATGTTAACAGACTGTGATAATAGATAAATTTCGTTATTCAATTATCCAACACAAACTGTAATACCATTCAAAATGATATCATAAAAATTTATCTTTATTGAAAACTGATAACTATTCTTGGGCAAAAGACTTACAGAAATTACATTCAATAAAAAATTTAGACAAAAATGATAATTACTAAGAATAACTTTATGAGAATTGATTACAAGGTTCATGACTCCTAAAGCTAAAACTGAAACTTGTCTTCCATCTCCAAGGTTCAGGAATCTCTCGCCTTCACCAAATCTCCTACTAACCTAAAAATCCTGTATCGAATTATAAATATGATAAGGACTTTCGGTATCTAATACACAGACAGCAGTATCATAAATTAAGAAGTTGCAAGGTGTTATCATATAATTATCTTTCTCGACAACTACTTACTTCTTTCTTAGCCTATTTGGATCCAGGGTGGCAATGTATTGAGGATAGTTCCTCTTTTAATGCCCCTGCTTCTTGCAAAAAAAGTACTTTGCTAGGCTCTGGTTAGGCTTTCCCTTCTTGATCTGATCCTGTGCAGACATCCCAGCATGGGGCAGCACCTTCTTGCTCTTCTTCTTCTTCTTCTTTTCTTTCTTAAAGAATTGACCAGAAGAAGATCCTCCCACAACATTCATCGACCTCTTTTGGAGCCGATGATCCTTCTCAAAGTTCTGTAGCAACCCCAATAACCGATGATAGTTCACTACAGGCTTTGTTATTTTAAAATGAGTAAAGAATGGGAGGAAGGACTTAGGCAATGAATTTAGGATCGCATCCTTCTTGAGCTACTCATGTAAAAAAAACCCAGCTTACTCAAATATTTAATCAACTCGATCATGTACAATACATGATCAGTGACTGACACCCCATCCCTCATACGAAAGTTGAAAATGGCATAGCTAGTTTTGTGTCTTTCAACATTTTCAAGTGTGCCAAAGGAGTTGTTCAACATTTGAAGCATCTCCTCGAGCTGGACATTCTTAAACCTATGGCTGAACTCATCATTCATCGCTGCCAGCATAATGCACCGAATGATGGTGCGGTCATTGAGCTACTTCTGGTAAGTGACTCTGACTGCTCCTATGGCATTCGGAGCTGGCTCCTCAGGTGTCAGATCAGTCAACACATATAAGATCCGTTTATGCTCTAGAACGATCTTTAACTTTCGATACCATCTATCGAAGTTGGATCTCATGAGTTTGTCATTATCCAACAATGATCGGAGTGACAGAATAGTGGCCATTTCTGCATAAAAAAATCATAGATCTAATAGTATATAAATTATTTAGATCTAATTAGTATATAAATTATTTACTTTAAAGATTTGAACTTTAGTTTAAACGTTCTTCCACTATTTTGTTCAAATCGATAGCCTCTACCTTCAATTCGAGAAATTATTCCTAATTTTTTAGTAGGTACTAGAATCCACATAAACTACACACGAGTCCAACTTTGGTTGGTCAACCCGTGTGCACCTGTGGGTAGGTTCATAACTAATTACTTCACCAAATAACTTTTAGTAGTTTTCAATTTTGCTCAGAAATCTAATTAGTAGGCTTTGGCCTCTACTTGAAAATATTCAGTTAGGTCTAACTATTAATATGACCACATTTGGTGCATCAAACCAACGAATGATCAGATCCAACTTTGGCCGACCAACCTGACCACCATTAGAAGGACACGATCAAATTATCATATTATAAATGATAATTTTATTAGTCAATAAGCATCAGATCTTTGGACCTTCAATGATTATTAAACTAATGGATCTATTATCACTCAACTTAATGAGAGGTTATGACTTAGTTATCACCATAATTTTATCATTTTAAGGATCTAATAATTTTAGAAAATTTTATTAATCAATTTTAAGAAGAATTAATCAGCCAATTTGAATTCTTCTATTGACTTCACCAAGTCAGATAAATAAGGAACTAATTAAAGATGATAATAGGAGCACCTAAATCAGTCAAACTGATTTATCTAATTGACATGGATGAGTCCAAATTACCAAGTGGTCTAATCAAAACTTAATTTACCAGGATGATCAGGTAAGTGAGATCAGTAGAAGGGATATACCATTAACTCGTCAAAGACCGAATCAATGTAAGTAGCTCCCAATTAAAAATGACTGATCTGAGTTGCCAAACTTTTCTTAGACACTATTCAGTTCATTAGTTTCAATTTGACCAACCTAATAATTTTAGGTTCAACCGCATGGCCACGAATCAAGTTCATTTGGTCCTCGTTAGAGGCATGGGCTTGACCAACTACAACTATTATAATTTGGTTTAAAAAGTTCTTGATCTAATCTAAATTAATATTTGATTAGATTTGATCAATTACTCTAATTTAGTCTATTCTTTAACTAACCTTAGGTCTAATCCAATTAATGAACCTAATTCGACTAACTCGATAACCTATAATTTTGTGATCAATGTCTTAGAATTTTTAATTCATAATTCTAGACCCTTATTAATCATGCTTAATTCTCAATTAAGTTTAAAATTGAGGGTTGGAGTTCGGCATTTCAAAAATATTTTTTTTTTCAAATTTTGAAAGATTCTCTACATCCTAGCACTGTTTCACTAAATAGGTCGACTTATTTCAAAAATGGATTGGCTTATTTCATAAATAAGCACTAGATGTAGGTTTGATTTTATAAAATCAGCCATTTTAGATATTTAGTCAAATTCTCGATTGGGTTGGTTCGGATTCCATCTGAGCTGGTCCGAACAGAAGTCGAGCTAGCTCGAGCAAAAGCCAGAAGCCTAACATTTTCGTCGGACAGATTCGAATCCCATCTGAGTTGGCCCGAATTGAAGTCAACCTGGCTTAGTTTCTGACCGAGTTAGCTAGAGCATCAATCCAAAAGCATATCATGACTGGCACGTTGGTCGAGCAGGCTCGATTCCTAAGCGACCCAGCTTGATCGACGAACAGAACCTTCCTAAGATCATGTTCATGTTTAATCTAAATCTATGTACTCTACATAAAAAATCATGAAACTATTTAAATCTAATTTAAATACTAAATCATGATAAAATTAAGATTAAACATATTCAAATATCATAAAAATGATTAGATCTAATCTAAAGTTTTTATAATTAGTGTTATAGATCGCAACATACCAGGATAACTTTTTCACTATAAAGTGTAAACCTTACAGCAAGACAACCTATAGTCCATGCGATCATCATTTTTTTTATTTTTTAGATCAGATTATTATTTAGATCTAATCTAAAAATAATCTAAAATATGTATATATAAAAGATCAAAGAACCTACTGCTCAGATATCAATTGAAGAAAATATTAAGGATTTCTAGCTCTACTTTCAAATTTTTTTTAAAAAATTATATGCAGTCAAAACTATTATTAATCAAATTAATAATAAAAGTTATAGATCTAATCTAAAAAATCTTATACAATCAGGATCTAATATATCATATATGCATACATTTCTAAAAAATAAAATAATAACTACAATAAAATTTATTTTTACTACTCTATGTGTTCAGAATATGTTATCTTTTTGTGGATAGATGATCTCTGCAATCCAATCTACTCGGTGTAGATCTGATCACCACGATGTAGCCACATATGTATTTGGCCTCCATGAATAATCTACATAAGCCTTGATCCCGATCAGTTCCTTCGAGTGCTAGCTCGCTGTAGGAATCTTTGATGGCTGATATTAGATCGAACTTCTTCAATCTTCTTCACCAACTTTTTGGATGCTCCGATTTGTCGATGTAGATAAGAGATGTAGAAGGTTATCCTTCTAGATCTGTGAACTCACGACTCTCGTAGCTCACAATCTAGAATCCAAATCCTAGATTGATCCTAGGATATGTACACATCCAAACCTTGCACCTAGAACTTCTTTTTTCTGGTTTTCCTCATGCGGAGGAGAAAGGACACACAGAAGAGAAATCTTTACTCTTCTCTCTTCTTCCTCTTTTTTTCATCATTCACACATCCAAAAATTTCCACACATAAATAGATAAGGAAGCTCCAGAGAAGAGTGGAGGGTTTTAAATAAGATGGTTGGCTTGTTCATTCAAACTCAAACTCCTTTGAATTTGAATAACAACCAACCTATCTTATCTACATGGGGCGTGAGAAAGGAGGGCGCAAGCCCTCCCTTTCCTGGAAAATCTTCGTGAGAAACCTCTTTCTCATGAAGAAAGGATGGCACAGATTTTGGTGATGTGGCACATGGGAAGACTAGTCAAACTAGTCTTATTATTTATCCTCTAATCGAACCAATCCAATCCAAATTGGTTAGGCTCAATTAGATCAGATTAAATTCAACTTATTTAGGCTTAATTAGACTCAGTTAAATCCTAATCAAATAAAAAATTAATCAAGCCAAACCTTTGATCAAATCATGGATTAAACCTCCTTAATGATTAGGTCATCTCATAACCTAATCGGATCAAATACAAAAGAATCCAATTCAATTGATCTTGATCCATAAATAATCACTCAATCAAATTAACTTAATTAGTAATCAAATTGCTAATTAATCTTCTTTTGATTAACCATTAGATCGGGTAGGAACCTCTAGTGTGTGTGTGACCTCGCAGGTTTGAATCTAAGTCGGTAGCACAGAAATTATTTTTCTGAACTAATCGAAGTGATCATCTAGCAATGATACCCAACGTCCGGATAGGCCGAATAGTGTGATTGCAATATTCAAAATCTACATGAATATGGTTACCACATAATTCATTTCTTTGACCTCTGTGCACAGGATGATTTTAGGATTTGACTATCAACCCTAGAAAATACATCCAAACCATGTCTCAAAGCGATTAGTCCTGTGACCTCTCACAAGGACTACCCTGACCAAGGCTTTGCTAAATTGAAATACTATTGAACATAACTCCTGAGTCCAAAAATGGTCAATCTCATCTTGACTCATGCATCGACTCCTCAAGTACTTGATTGTATTCAAAAATCTTCTATCACTAAATTAAAAATTTAGATAGTCTGGCACCAAAGCATAGTGAGTTGCTTGAAAATTATCGTGGTGAGCTCAGATCGGAGGAACACTTATGCCTATATTCTATCAGAAAAATTTTTGATAGCAGAAAAGCTCCGAAGTTGATCATGTTCAGTGCAGATGTACCTCTATATCTCACCTGCATGCTATAGCAGTATCTTCACACTCATTAGTTAAGAGGATAATCAACCTATATAGCACACAATGACCTATACTTGATTAAACATTGTCATCCTTGATGACAACGTATCGATTGATCGTAAACATATTTAAAGACTAAATGATAAATCTTTCTTTGTTGAGTCTAAATAGTCCTAAGAATTTCATCACAACAGATAGAAGTTCATTAGAAGATGAAATATTTATGATGAAAAGTTAGAATATTTTTTATTCAATTAATAATTTATATATAATTATATTAATTAGCTTAATCGTCAACAGGCTAATGATTGATTTTGGGATACCATTTTTAATACCATATTCTAGCATGAGGTCGATTCAACATATACATCATATTTCTTGCATCATCAACTAACTTAGATATTGCTCATACCTCGTCAATTATGTTAAATCATGTTTTCTTTGCTCAGCAATTACTAAGTACTAATGAATCATAATTTAAGCAACATCAATTCAATAACATATAATACAAAATATCGATGGATATAGAATATACATCAATCATATATATATATTTAATTTTTCATAAATATATAGATGATCATGTTAAAGGATTATTACTAATAACAAACTCAAGTATAATGAACATCGATTTGCTCCTCAGTTTACAAACCTAGGGGCAAAGTGTTTGATTTAACACATCAAAAATTATTTACCCTGATCTCACAACACTAGTATGGAGGCTCTCCTAGGGTTGATCTAAACCCACAAAATACTTCTAGATCCACAATAGGTCTAAATAACTAGTCTCCTATAAAATCAAATCCAATTATCAACACCATATAAAAATATAATTATTAGATTGGTACTCTCTATTGGGTCACCGAAAGATAGAGAGGAGAGAAAGCTTGGGAGGAGAGAGAAAAAAGAGAGAGAAGATAGAAAAGAGAGGAGAGAGAAGAGAGAAGATAGCAATACTTTTTCCTTCTCCTTTCTCAACATGGGACCATTCTCCCTTCTACCCCCCCTCTTCCCATCAAGCTTTCAAGCAAACTAATCCAGGATCCTTAACCTATGGCGATGCCCATCAATAGCTATGGCGGTGACCCTCACCACGGCCATGGCTGGTGGTAGTTGGTAAAGTAAAAGAAAAGAAAGGGGAGACCAAAATAGAGATTTCAGTCCAAAACTTGGGTCAGCTCATTGATCGGCAACCAACACCTCATCATGAAACTATTAGTATACTTAGTAATGGGTGCTAGTCTCGGCAACCTCCAGTGATCGCCGGAGATGAAAGAATAAAAGAGATAAAAAAAGAGGACTCACGCTGAACAAGGAAGATGCATTCCATCACAAATCCGGCAATTTGCTGCCACTATCCTAAGTGGTAATGTAGGCCACTGGACCAAGAAAAGAGGAAAAAAGACTTATGAGGGTCCTTACCTTATCTTTAGTGAGAAATTGGTAATAAATTACCAAGGATGCTCAATGAAAACCATGAGAAATCAGCACTCTTGCCGGCTATTGATCAGCTTTAGGGGTGGGGTGATTAGAGAGTGGAAGAGATCCTTCTTATAGACCTAAAAATCCTAGGATTAGCAAGCCCTAGAGCACTTTTCCCAGCCGAAATTGAAGAAGAGGAAGACTCCCATCATGAGTACTCTTCCTTTCTCTTGTTCATGTGCACAGCGTTTGAAGCTATGTTTTTTTTTCTTTTTTTGGATACTTTAAAATTTATGTAGAAAAAATAAAGGGATAAGGTTCTTATAATTAGTGACCATAATATAGAGTTTAGATCCTATTTGATTCATGATGGAACTAGAGAGGACCGATCTCTCAATCACAATCATCTGTATATGGCATAAGGGCTATGATTGAAAGAGCCTAATACGATATATAAGTTAGTAAGTTTTGTGGGCCTTCTCAAACATGCCTGACAAGTCATATAGAAGAAAGCCATGGCTATGATTGAAAGAACCTAATACGATATATAAGTCAGCAAGTTATGTGGGCCTTCTCAAACATGCCTGACAAGTCATATAAAAGAAAGCCACAATTAAGAGACCGGCCCTCTCCAAGTATGAGAAAAAGAACTAATCTTCTATCCCCCCCTTTTTTTTATTGCAATAGTCAAGTTTGCCAATCAAATCTTTCCTTAAATTATATGTAGGTTAGGTATCATTATTCTATTAAAACCACAAATGTTATATATGCTAGTTTAGGCTGAATATGCATTAAATATTATGCTAATGTTGGACCGTGGGATAGGCTAAGTTAGAAGGTTCACAAGTCATTTGATTCAAGCTTAGTGCATTCCACATCTTAATAGGCCCAATCGGATAAATGAGGGCTCAGTTAAGCAAGCTGTGGTCTAGCTAGACCTAATGTGCAAACCTTTCACATGTTCTTGTGGTTGGAATCTTGTGAGTCTACGAACAGGGATGTTGGTGGACTAGGTTAGAACTAGCTAGTCCGCCAAGCCCAGTCTATCCTAAAGTTGACTTTCCTAGTGGAGTTTAGGATCAAAAAGTGGGCTTTCAAGAACTAATCTTGATAAAACCTCACCAGGTATTCTTAGATCACTACCTATTGGCCAACTTACATTCTAGTAGGTGCATGACATCATTGGTTTTGCTGGAGGAATTTTGGTTGGATAGAATAAACCCAAATTTGATTTAATCAAGCATTACTTGCCAATTCTTTATTGCTGTAAATTGATGGATTGAATTCTTGATGCAACTTGGACCTTTAGCATTGCATATGGGCCAAGTGAGAATATTTGAAATTCTTATTCCGAAAAATTCCTTTTTCAGTCCATGGATGGTGGAGGCTACTTCAATGTCGTTTATAGAATCTGTGAGAGAAATGGTGCACCTCAACCGTGGAAGAATTCTAAGGCCTTTCTTTCCTTCATTAAATCCTTGCTTTCTGGACCTACCTCTTAAAGGCTAGGATTTTATATAGAGCAATCATAGAGAATGCCCAAGGTTAAGTTAGATATGCTTTTAATTTCTGCTGATTGGGATGACTTATGCCCATACATTATCCAAAAGGTGACACATAACCCATGCTCTAACTTTGCCCCTATCAAGCTCTCCCTCTTAGATTTTCCAAAGGTTAAAGTTCCATTCAAATTCAATAGAAGCTGGTTGTTTTTAGATGGCATTGCAGAGGTGGTAGGCTTGGACATCTACTAGCTTGTTAGAGGGTACAATAGTCAATCTAGTTCGTAAGGTTAGAGTAACTCGAAATGTCCTCAAGTGCTAGTAAATTGAGAGAAATGTTTCGATAATCAAAGTTAGGAAGGAAAGGCTACTCAATCAAATTTAAGATCTTGATAGAAAGAAGGAGAGAGGGCCTCTCACCAAATTTGAAATAAAGCTCGGGGATTCTTTAGACCTATAAATTTGAGAAAATTTATCGGAAGTAGAGAGCCAAAGTCTAATGTTTTGTAGAGGGTGACAATAATATGACATTATTTTATAAGTCAGCAAATATCTAGAGAAAACTAAATTAGATTTCTAATATCAAATGAATAAGGATAGAAATATCTAAAAATTAAAGGAGAAATTTAAAAGTTTTGATGTGCCCGGAGATACCTCACTGAACATTGACTAGGATAACTTATACCTATCTGGCACAAATCTTAGTAGCCTTTTCTTTCCTTTCCTTTGGATGAAACAAAAGAGATGGTCTTTAGCTTCAAATGTGACAAGAGTTTGGGGGTTAGATGGTTTCAGTATGTATTTCTTCTAGCACTCTTAGGATCTCATTAGTAGTGAACTTCACCTCTTCTTCATATAGCTTTATGATTGTAGCATTGCTCTATTGAGGGTCAATTATACCTCTCTCACTCGGATCCCAAAGAAGGAGGTTGCTAAATCTCCTTCTATCTCCAGATCTATTAGCCTTATACATAGCAGTATAAATTTTTTTATGAAATTCCTCACCAACAGGTTGCAACCTTTTATAGATGGGCTCATCGACCTAGTGCAGATTGCAAATATCAAGTAATCCATCATGGATAACTTTTATATGCCAATGAAATCGTCTACCACTCAAAGAAAGATCGTATTGAATGTATCATTTGCAAACTTAATTTTTCTAAAATTTTTAACAGAATCATCAATATGTACCTCCTCAATATGCTCTTGCATCGCAACTTTCCCAGCAAGTGGATTAAATGGGTGGAAAATTTTTATGCTCCTTGAAGATTAGAGTGAATAATAATAATGACCTAGGAAATCGGATACTTTGTAGGTTAGGACTTAGACAGAGGGACCAATTATCTCCTTTCTTATTCATTTTTGTTGTTGATCCCTTCTGCATAATACTCAACAAAGCTGCTTTTGCTATGATCTTGAGGGGTTGGGGACTCTTGAGGTCAATGGAGATAAATTCTTTAGTATGCAGATGATACCCTTATTTTTGGCCAAGCAAAAAAGTATACGACCTCATAGAAGATTGTTCTCTATTACATCGAGTCTACCTCTGGGCTCCCTATCAATTATCTAAAATGTTCCATCTCATCCACTAGTAAGCAATTCTAAAGTGGAGAAAATTATGCCATGTGGCTTAATTTTTTCCCTCCCCATTAAGTACCTTGATCTTCCATTGTGTGGAAGTAAGCCCTCAAAGTTAGATTGGATCTTGTTGCTACAATGGGATGAGTTTAGATTGGCCACATGGAGGAGTAAGTTCCTCTATATCCTTTGCTACAAGACTCATCTTAATCAATTCAGTGCTTATCTCTCTACCACTATTAAATATTCCACTTCAAGATGCTAGCTATGTTAGGTATGCAAGATAATCGACAAGTATAGAAGGTCTTTCTTGTGGATAGGTTCTTCAAGTTTCACGAGGATCTCATGCAACGTGAATTGGCAAATAGTTTGTATGTAAAATGATAGAGGACTATGGATAAAAGATATCACACAGTTAAACCTCTCTCTCCTTACTAAATAGAGTAGGAGACTACTCCCTTTTGATGCAAGATTATGGAAGTGGCAGTTTAGTTTGCTTATTATTAAAAACTTAAACTTTTTATGAGTTGAAAATCAATATAAAAGTGCTCTAGATTCTAGATAGATGTAGTTTGTACTCTCCCAATATTTTAGATCAGGGTTCAACATAGAATCGACAATAATTGAAGTACTTTAGTTGGAGATAGCTAGATTTGTGATACCCCTCTTCAGACTATAATTATATCTTCTCTGATTTATATTTGTGGAGTTGATACAAAAATGGTATAATGGTGGAACTCTTTGATTAATAATGAATTGGAGAATCATATAGTCTTCTACCTCCTCTTCCCTAGTCCAATCTCAATTCACCTAGCTGTCAAGCCTTTTTGCCGTCATCACTTTGAACTAAGAGGAGGATTAGATTAGTTAGAAGTCAAATAGCAATAGCAAATTTTCCACCTCTTTTATATACCAGTTCTTTAATACCTAGGACATTAGATGTATGTTCACATCTTGTCTCTAGAGGTTTTGTATCCCTCTTAAGATTAAATGTTTCCTTTGATTTTGTTGAAGAAAAAAACTAAATATTAGAGAGGTGATTTGGAAGAACTTGGTAAGAGCCTTGGCAAATGTGTACCATGCAACCAAACTTCAGAGATGGTAGACCATCCCTTTTTTTTTTTTTGTTTGCTTCTTCCCCTCCATTGGAAGGCTATTTGCTTAGCCCTTACGGTACTCCATCCAAAATCCTCTTTTGGTTAACTATATCTTGATTAGATTTAGAATAATTTTTAGAAAAAGTTTCAACCGGTTGACCTTATACTACTCATAGCTATCATGTGGGTCAATTGGAATAATGAAATTTTAGGATTTTTCTTGAAAATAATTTAACTATTACGATTGTGGCATAAAAGGACTTTGCATCTTCAAGGATTAGTCTTCATTATGTTACCAGTATCTTTCATTCAGAATTCAGAAGAGTTTGGGTGAAAGTTAGAAATATCCCTAAAGATTTTTATAAATGCTAATCTACAAAATATCTATTTATTTGTCCTCATTTTTCTATGTTTTATTTCTTACCAGGCTGTATATAACTTTTGAGGATCTTTTTTGTCTTCCTTATAATTTTTTGCCTCTAATCTTCAATGAAAGCTAGGTGGCTATCTTTGCCTCCTTTTCATTCAAAGAAAAAGAAAAAAGAAAAAAAGAAAACCAATTTCCCTCTCTCGCTCTCTATCATGCACACTCTCTCTATGATAATTGGGTGGATAGCATTTCATAAGAATTTTGTGAATGCTGCTTGAACTAGGTACTTTCCTGAATATTAGCAATTATAAGATGGAATAGATTAGAGATGTTCCAGCCTAAGATATCTCCGCTAGGCATGGGATAGAGAGGGAAACAATAAGCAGTAGTGAATGTACATATGTGAGGTATGGTATTGGTGTTTGCATATATAAGAATTATTATATATATATATATATATATATATTTATTTATTTATTTATTTACACATACATACACATATATACATACATACGTACAAGCAAAATATGCCTTGAATCCTAAGATATCAATTATCTCACTAAATGACTGAAATTCTAATGAATTGAGATCTCGATTTATCTCATTTGATACGAGAAATTTGGAAGAAACCAAGATTTTCTATATGTTAGCCAATATTTTAGGACTGAGGTATTAATTTTTGGCCAATATGGTAAACACAAGATTATCAACTATTTTTAATAACTCATTGATCGCTGTCATATACAGTCAAAAATAAAATCTAACTCAAAACAATCTTTATTGCATATTAAAAAAATATATAAAAATAATTAAAAAAATATCATCAAAATAAGATCATAGTGATCTCCTGAGAACAAGTTGATTAGCCAGCCATCGGAAAGCTTCTCACTGAAATCTTCATCTTGAAGCTTTGAGAAAGAACCAAGGCAGCAATTGGGAGTAGAGATCAAGAGCAAGAGGAAAAGATTTTTTGGACAAGAAGAAAGCCTGTGATATGTGGAAGAGAGAAAGAAGAAGAAAGAAAAAGAAAGCCTGGGGAGAGAGAAAAGAGGAAGAGAAGGCTTCTATTTAGGCAAAAGATATGAAGGAGGGGCTGATGGGTTGATCCACCAAGGAGGAGGCTGACGAACTTGATCGTGAGCTTAGGATGGTTTTTATAGAGGAGAGAATAAAAGAATTTGAGTAAGAGAAGGAGAGAAACGAGGATTTCTGTTGCTTATGTCGATTTTCAGCCATCAAATCATGTTTAAACGGCTCAGATCAACCCAAAAATCTTTTATTTATAGCTTAATTAGGGTTCAGAGCTATTTTGGCCATCAAATTGCTTCATTAGGGCATTCCGGATCATTGGATCGCACCTAGGATGACTGCACGCCGTTGGATTGCGCTTGAGACCTCCTGAATCAAGTCGGAACTATTTTCCACCATTGGATCTTGACCGGCATAGCTCTCAACCATTGGATGAAGCCTGAAGAAAGCCTTGAGAGTTTAGATCAAAGCTGAAAATAATTATGTCCATCCAATCGCGCATCCAACATGATGCTAACCATCTAATGGCGCATCAGCGCCTCCCGCTCGCATAGACTGCGTAAATGCTCGATCCATGGCCTGAGTTAACCCTCTAGTAGACCGCGTGATTCATGATGTCAGGGTGACACTAGGCATGGTGGATGCTGCTGGGCTGGGCACGTGTTGGCGGGCTGTGCTGAACTTTGTGCGGTGGGCTGTGGTGAGCCGGCTCATGCGGGATCGCTACTGTGCTAGACCGACCGGGCGGGCTGGTCTGGTTCGGTACGGTGCACTAGACCAAGACGATTGGACTGGCTAGTTTATTTATTTTATTTTTTTTACTTTTTTTCTTTGAATCCTTATTTTGGGTCGAATTTAAGTCTGATTCATTCTAATTTTTTTTTTATTTTAATCCATAAATCGAACACTTTTCATTGAAGAACTTCTTTTCTGCAAAAGATGAATAAAAATATCAATTCTTAAATATAAAAATAAATTAATTTATAAATTAATATTTTTATAGATATATTTAATGCACTTATCACATTTCTTAACTTGAGCTTTACTCATCTTCAAGTAAAATAGATAAATTAGTAATATATACCAACTCGGTCTTGAATTAGAAGGCATATTAGACATTCCTAAAGATAGCTAATACTCGGTCAAACCGTTAAAGTGGTACATCATTGGATTATTAATTCGATCTAGTTATTGAATGTTAACCATAGAAATTTTTTAGAGTTCTTCTTTTACCAACTTTTCATTTTACTCTTTTAGTTTTCTAACTTGATGTGAACTGAATTTATTGTCTTCTTATAATTTAGTCTCCCCTTATTATCTATTTTTTTATTTTTTATCTTTTTAAAATTAATTTCTTGCATATCCATCTTTTGACGTGAACCATAATGTTTACTTAAGTAAAGAGGTCCGGTTACTTAGTAAGACAATCCTAAATCTCTTTTTAATTCATATTATCTATTTTTTTATGCGAATATCATTGCTTGTTTAGACAACGAGATTCAATTATTCAAAAAAAAAAATATTTTTAAATAAAATAATAAATTTTAAGAAAGATTTTTGCATATCTCGATCTTTCCATCCTACTCTCATGAAGTAAATTCTTTATTGAGATCGGTAAGAAGAGGATTCTAGAATCACTCTTAAAATTTGGTATGGTCTTAAATCCTATCATTCATTAAACTTTCTTAATAATTTATTTTTTAGTATCTCTAAAATTATCTAGATTGTTAATCATTGGTTAGGGTGTCTAATTAACTCTTAATCAAAATAAAGTTTGGATATATAAAGCTAATTATTTCAAATCACACTTAAGGACTCATAAATTTTAAAATTAGTTATTTTCTCTCTAATTTAATTTTTATTATCCTCAATGAAAGAAGAAAAAAATAAAAATATTTTTCAATGAGGGATACCACCTGATTTATTATTTGCAGGTCCTTCATTATACACCATCAGATTCATACAAGATGTTTGATGATGTGCTTCTTCCAACTTGGGCTAATCATTTTTATTAAATTTTTATAAAATAAAAACTAAAATTTTGAAAGAAAAATGATGGATTACCTTCCAACAAACACTAAGTTTAAGGTCTTTAGCCAGATCAAACGATTCTGCCTATCCCATGTCTAAAATTGGATTGACAAATTTTAATAATTTTTGATTGTCAATCTCACAAGATGGCTTTCGATGTCATTATTTATAAATTTTAGTATTTTATTGTCAATCTCCAGAAAGTAATTCATGATCCCATTCTTAGTCAATTTTATATCCCTAATTTTAAGAAGATAATTTATGAACGCATTCATAGACTCTTATTTATTGAGAATTTTTTCAATTTATTTTTCTAATATGCTTGTAAATTAAATTTTTGGATGAAGAATTGAGTATGATGTAATGGGTACCAGAAGGGTGTCAGTTGATCCTAAACATGCATGCTCAGGTGTGACCAAGGATGGTTTTAGTTCTAGAGAAGATAGTGATTCTAAAGAAAAAGCTATTGGAGTAGGTATTGATCCATATTTCTTAGCCCATGGAGAAGTGGTGCTAAAATTAGATGACTCCAATAATATATTTATATTTTCAATATACCTATCTATATTAAAATCATCCCCTCCAAAAAGATTCCAACGTGTATGCACTGAATCCTGAGAAATAATTCTAGGGATAGCTTTCTTAATTACATCTTTAAGTACATCCACCTCAAAACTATTTTCAGTTTGTATATTAGGTTATTCTATAAGGATTTCATGAATATGGGAGCTCTCAACCATATATTGCTCTCTTGAATTACTTATGGGCTGACTAGATAATTCTTTCTCCTTTCAACTATTAAATGCAGTAGTTAGCTAACTGACTTGGATTTCTAGTGTTGCTATGAATTGAGTTTGAGAGTGGATGATCTTGGTATTCATTTCTAGCTCTTCTAACATGTGTAAAATATTCTCTTCAAATATCGAACTACAGGCACTTGAAGAGGATTGCGGAATATTTTGATATTGATATGCTGTATAAGTTTTCTCCGGATAGCTAGGTTCATAGTCAATTACTGGTTGTGATATCCCTAAAAAATTTGGATAGTTTTTCCAATATAGATTATACATATTGGAAAAGAAATTATAATAAGTAGTCTGGGTTTGGATTTGGTAAGTTTGCTCATGCAAAAACTCTCATGATTTATAAGTGGTTAGATATTCACTAACCAGATAGTTGGGACTCAAACATATATCACACACATGCAAAGATGAGATGAGAGAGTGTCTTATATGCAATAGATGGTCAAGTTTCTGGGATAATTTATCTACTATCTGTGGAGTCTCCAATCTCATAGATTCCATCATTATTAGGTTCATACATGAGTGTATAGGGATCGTAAGTATAAGAAGAAGGGGTAAAGTATTTCCTCAATTGGTGAAAAGATACAGCCATAATTCAAGATTTGTTAGCTTTAAAGATTCGTTCAATTTTAGGATCTAGGGATTGAATTTTGAGTCGTAATAAATAATGCCTAAAAAAACACCCTATAATTATTCCTTAGAGCAAACACATATTTAAGTTTTTATAGATTTTTTAATTTTTAATTTTTTTTAATAAATGAGAGAAAAGGATGAAAAAAATTTTAAAGATGAGAATCTAGAGAATCCTAAATCTAAAAGATATATGCGAAGAATTTTAATTAGGTGTAATGGTAGTTGGCAATCAAATTATGTAGTCAATCCTGGTTAAGAATTATCCTAAATCTAGATAGCTCTTAACTATCAAGATTACCTTCAAGCACTCCAGGCTCAAGACTGACTAACTGACTCGGTTAGATAAGTGCAAGATGTGGGAGGTCCCCTACTTGTTACTTTTCTTAGACACGAACTGAATTGGTCAGGTTAGATAACGGAGCTAATTAAAAATATCTTTTTAAACTACTTGCTTTAGACACCGAGCAATCAATCAATCCAAATCTGATCCAACTCTAGCATTTTCTTGTCCTATTGAGCTCGAATATCCTTAAGAGCCAACATTTAATTGATTTTAAGAATTAGGATTTGGATTAATGCAATATGAAGATTTATGATTTTTGGACTAAGAAAAGATGATCAAATCCTCATCTTATTTTATTTAATTAGATTTAGTATCCTTAAAGTATTTTATGAAGATGAGATGCAAAAAGTCAAGACGTCCAAGTTAGATAAGACAATCAAACTTAAATTAGTTAATTTTACTTGTTAGGTTCTGTAATTAGATCTTCACTCTCCTAAATATCTTATGCAGTGTTAGTATAAAATTTTTAATTTTTAATTATTTTTATTAATTTTTATTTTTTAAAATTTTTTAAAGTAACTAAATCATGATCCCTGACAATGGTGCCAAATTTGATCGCTATCATAAATGGTCAAAAATAAAACCTAACTCAAACTATATAGATAGGATGAATCAAGATCATATCCTCAGAAATCGTGTTAATTAAGTTTGAGATATTTAAATTAAAAATAGGATAAAAATTAATTAAAAAATTACTTAAATTAATTAAAATAAGTAAATAAATAATTTAAATAAAGATTGGGTTACAAGTATGAAAGGTTGATTCTCAGGATCTCAACTGCTCTCTTATTTTATAGCTGATATTTTTTTTAATATATTTTAATTGATATCTAATTAATAAAAATATAATCTATCTTAGAAAGCATAGTTTGTATTCTTGGATCACAACTCATCCCTTAAAGTTATAGACTCGTCTAAATTAAATTAAATATAATAAAAAAATTAATCTAAAAGTAATGTATCTTAAGAGCATGAATGGTATCTGTAGATCACGGCTCGTTCCAAGAGTCATAAACTATTCTAAATTAATCTCATGCAAGAAAATAAAGACACAAAGATATAATAAAGAAAAATAATTTTTATTGCATATTAAAAAAATATAAAAGATGAAATAATAGAAAATACTATCAAAACAAGATCATAATGATTTTCTGAGAACAAGAGGATCAGCCGGTCATTAAGAAGCTTCTCATTAAAATCTTCATCTTGAAGCTTTGAGGAAGAACCTGTGCAGCAACTGAGAGCAAAGATCAAGAACAAGAGGAAAAGACTTATGGAGAAGAAGAAAGCCTGAAGAGAGAGAAAAGAGGAAGAGAAGGTTTATGTTTGGACAAAAGATATGAAGGAGGGGCTGATGGGTTGATCCCCCAAGAGGGAGGCTGATGAACTTGATCATGATCTTAGGATGATTTTTATAAAGGAGAGAACGAAAGAATTTGAGTTAGAGAATGAGAGAAATGAGGAAAATCAAGTTTGGTTTGGATTCCTGTTGCTTATGTCAATTTCCAACCACTAGATCACATTTAAACAGCTTAGATCAACCCAAAAATCCTCTATTTACAACTTAATTGGGGCTCAAAGTTATTTTGGCCATTGGATTGCTTCATCAGAGCATTTTGGATCATTGGATCGTGCTTGGGATAACTCTATGCTATTGGATTGCACCTGAGACCTACTGAATCAAGTCAGAACATTCCCCACCATTGGATCTTGATCGACGCAGCTCTCAGCCATTGGATGGCATCTGAAGGAAGCCTGGAGAGTTTAAATCAAAGCTAGAAATAAAAGTTACTGCATTGGACCGCTACTAGATTGCTACCATGCTGGACCGATCGGGTGGGCTGGTCTAGTTCGGTGCAGTGCATTAGACCAGACCCACTGGACAGGCTGGTTTATTTATTTTATATATATTTTTATTTTTTTAAATTTTTTTTTGGATCTAATTTAAATCCAATTCGCTCCAAATTTTCTTCGTTTTAACTCATAAATCGAACTCTTTTCATCGACGATCATCTTTTCTACGAAAGATAAAAAAATATTAATTTTTAAATATAAAAATAAATTAATTTATAAATTAATACTTTTATAGATATATT
Source organism: Cocos nucifera (assembly GCA_006176705.1). NCBI lineage: Eukaryota > Viridiplantae > Streptophyta > Magnoliopsida > Arecales > Arecaceae > Cocos > Cocos nucifera. The sequence goes on from QRFJ01000044.1 coordinate 2,356,419, forward strand.
TAATGCATTTATCACTTATTGAGATATTTATTATTTAAAAAAAATGCTAAAAATAAAATGATTGAAAACTATTGTTCAATATTCATATATCATATGGTCAATATCTTAGGCTTTGTCAATTTATATTGGCCAAGATAATAGGTTGATTTTTTCATACATCATATTTGGGGTAATTTGCTATATATATATATATATATATCACTACTAAATTTCATGGAGCTAATAGAATTATTTTCAGCTTGAAAGAAATTGATAAGTATTTTGTGTATTATATGAATCGCGAGAGGATACACACACATGCACACACACACACACACACATATATATATATAGAGAGAGAGAGCTATATATTATCATATAAATTATCAGAATTAGATGAACCATCTAGCTATTTTGTAGGATTAAATCATAATTTTAGTTAGATCACTTCAAAAATAAATAAATAAATAGATAATAACAATAAAAGAGACATGCATTCATAGCTAAGCTTACATAAAGAGCCCTGCAACTAGGCCTATAACAACCCATGATGCCCCAACTCCACCTGTTGGGCCAACCGACCTTTAAAGAAAAGGCCCATTGGCATCCGCAAATGAGATCGTCAGAAGGAGACAGGGTTTCCACACGTAAACTTTTACAGACCTTGCGAATAAAGAGAGTTGCATGGCTTCCTTTAGCCATGGGTCGCCATCACAACAAACTCTTCTCCTTTTCCTTCTGGGCTTTCATTTGAGAGTCTTGGGCATGGAAGTATGTGAATTCTCAGTTTCAGAATCTCTATCATTCCACTCATCGATGCTCTCTTCCTATATACACAAATATCTTTATGCAACTCCATGTCATGATATCTCCCATCTATAGAACTATATCATTCAAAAGTGATGGTTGGAGGATCCAAGGAAATGTTTGGTATCTTTAATTATGAGATGCATAAGATGGAGGGCGAAATAGCACCAATCCATATGTATCTTGTTCTTTATCTTTATTGGATTCGAATTCACCTTGAAATTCTACTGAGACCTCACGAACAAAAGCTGTTTAGTTACACACAACGCACACACAAACACACACAAATAAATTTTTTTTTTAAAAAAAAGCGAGGTACAGGACGAAGCTGTTCACCACTTGGTATTCTATCTTCCACGTGCATTTCAGGCAGCGTTAATGCCTTTGATAGGTGTTCAGGGACTAGAAAGATACGAGCACCGTATTGTGTTGGAGAAACAACTTGGCTAGCTAGAGGCAAAGATTAGCAATTCAGGAAATTATGCAAAGAATTCACTGCAACTTTAGAAAGAATTCTTATATTAAAATTGAGAAAAATATATATTAAGAATAGAAACTTCTTAATTTATTTACTTCTCAGGGAACAAAGAAAAGGCCTTGTTATATTTTCATTTTTGTTCTTGTAAATTCTTGCATGGAAGAGGCAAGAATAATAAACAATAGAGAAAACCACCGCAGAAAAAATATAAGACAATTGCCATGCATTTATTACTATCGATGTTTTTCAGATTTTTCTGTATTTGTTTGTAATTTTTGGAGCCCTGTCTTCATGTGATATTTGGCAAAAACAATAGATCAGGCTTAAAAGTTCCACCACTGAAGATTTTTTTTATTTTGGATAAGCTAGATGATTCATGCACTACGTGTATCAGTACATTCATAAGTATTTTTATACAACTTAAAAGAGAAATTTGAAGAAACATTAACAATATTAGTTCTTTGTGGAATTTATGTAAGCATGGTAAATGACGGATGGTATCCCCAATGGAGGGCTTCTCAAAGCAGACAGCATATGGTTCTTCAACGTTATCAGTCTGCTTAAAAAAAGAAGAAAAGAAAGGAACCCGGTAGTGATCTTGTTGAGCTCACCGTAGAGGATGGAGGCACCGTCGTGAATGTAAGGGAGGACCAGGCAGCATGGAGGACCTTGGAGTAGAACCCGATGGTGATCTTCTTGAGCTTGCCGTGGAGGATGGAGGCACCGTCATAGATGGGTGACCTTGCCGGCGAGGACGACATTGGGGGCGACGTAGGCGTCGATGGCAATCTTGGGCACACACAGATGGATCATGGCGATGGCACACCGGCGATGCTTATCAACATTTGGGGAGAGGACGGCGGCAATTGTCGACGGATTTGGGGGGAATCCTCCGAGAACGCAAAGGAGAGACGAAGAGCCGCTGAAGAGGAAGGTTGTGTAAAAAAAGAGCCGGCGACCGGAGAAGAGGAAGGTTCTGGACAAAAAAAAAATCCACGCGAAAGGGAAAGTTAAGGGGCGCGCGTGGATACCTGGGCTATGTCTTTTCCGGCGGTCTACGAAATAAGATCTTTTCTAGTAATTTGATTTGAACGTTGATTAAATTAAAATTTTTTAGTAATAAAATATAATTATTAATTATTTTTTTAATAATTTAATTAAATCATTAAAAAAATATAAGACTTCTTCTAATGATTGATTATCAAAAAAAAAAAATTATCTAATGTCATTTATAGCTACAAATAATTTTTAAGCTCTTGATAATCAAATAATTTTATAAAAAAAAAATATATTTTTTTAAAAAAATTTGAACTACAAATATAATTTTTATCAAAAATTATTTTTTGATTAAAAGCTATAGCATTTTCAAACAAATCCAAAAAATCGGACATACATTACATCTTATGCATAAAAGAATGATTTCCCTTAATTTGATTCTCCTTAATTTCTTCACTTGAATCTACCATTGGATCACTCACCATACAAATCTTAAAGCATTTCGAACCCTACCATTCACCCAAAACTTTCACAATAAAGTCAGTAGTTTATGCTGACTTTATATGAAACTTTCATATTTGTTTTGAACTTGCCAAAATAAAATTGATCAAATGGACATAATTTAGGTTTGATATAAACCAATCAAAATTAGATTTTTTCTAACAGTGTTTTACCCAATTGCTAAAAAAAATAAGATACTTCTGCAAAAGAATAAGATTTTTCCAGCAATTTGACTTGATTGCTGATAAACATAAGACTTTTTTCAATGGTTGGACGTGAATGCTGGTATAAATAAGACTTTTTCCAGCAGTCGAACATGACCACCGATAAAAATAAAATTTTTTCCAGCAGTTTTGCTTGATCGTTGGAAAAAATTTAACTTTTTCAGTGGTTTTATTTGACTGCTGGAAAACATAAGATATTTTCCAACGATTTGACGAGAGCGTCAGAAAAAATAAAACTTTACCTAGCGGATTCGAAAAAATACTGCTTAAAGTCTATTTTACCAATAATTTTGTATATACGCTAGTAAAAGAGTGCTGCTAAATCTTCTTTTTCTTGTAGTGTGGAGAGCAAAATTTCATGATCAGATGACGTATAAGGAGGTTGTGGCAGTGGGGGTCGGTGCTTTTTTTTTTTTTTTTTGATACTCTTTCTTTAGCGTCGGTCATTTTCCGTCAATACTTCATATATTTTTTAGTAGATTTGAGTTATCCATATTTATCCATTAGTAGATTTGATTTACTCATATTTAATCATTGAAATATAAGTTAAAAATTAATCAACATATTTTTTTATATTTGATAAATATAAATATGTATATATATTTTTTTTTAAATTTAATGTTTTATAAAAAATATGGATGTACGTGATTTTTCTTATATTCTATTCTGAGTGGATGGCAGATAAGTTTGGTTGTGCAGTAATTCAAAGCGTAGCATATCTCATCTCAGACTGGGGTTCCCCAAGAAATTTGCAGGGGGGGAGGGGGGCGCTTAGGTTGCGTGTGCCATTTCTGCTATAAGATAGGTCGTGTAGGCTCCCCTATAGCCTTGGTGGAGGGGAATGGTGGTTTATGGCACCTTCTGAAGAGGTCTGATGCGGCGTTGCAGAGGATATATATGTGGCATTTGGTCCTTTTTAAGAAGGCTGATCTTCCCCCCAGTGAGTTTGTTTGTATCTCCCGATATGTTTACTGTATGGTGGATACCAGAGAAGAATGGGGTAAGCGGCCAAACAGTGTAGTAGATGGCGGCACCAAGCTCAAGGAGTCAGGAGTGGATGGTAGGAGGAGCGGAGGTCTCCTCACAGGTGGGAGGGACTATGCCTTGGGGTCTTGTTGCAGAGGAGATAGTGGACCATGATCTCTTACCATATCCTTTCTGCTGATCAGCTCCTATTTGTGGCCTTTTGTCTCCTTCCGAGTAGGACTGTGTTGGCTCCTGTGGCGATAGCTTGCAGTCTTGGGAGGTTCTTCTAGCTTCTTAGTTGTCCACTTGTACCATTCTTTGGTTGCACATGAGTCCGTTCACCACTGCGGGAGGGGGAGTTTCAGAAGGTGGGCAGTTTTTGGGTTGGCTGGTGGTATGCCGGGCTTTGATGAGCTTAGGATTTGGGTTGGGGTGGTTGGTGGCAAGGTGGCTGGGAGTTGGAGGCTTGCTTGGACTAGAGGCCAATGAAGTTTGGCTGATTTGAAAAATGGAGCTAGGTTTCGCTCTTTATGATTGCTGGAGCTTCTTACTCTAGAAGCCATCTTCCATCGGTGGGAAAGGGAACTTCCGACAGAGAGAAAATAATAGACTATTTCTTTATGAAGCCAGACCTCCAAACTTGCTAACGGAACATTTTGTCTCCTTACATCAATCCTGGACCTTCGAACATAGTGGAGAAGCAAAACAATACATTCTTAGTATCTCTGCAGCGATCATGGAAGACTTGGCTAAGGAAAATAGGTACATAAAGTGAGTTGATGAGTATCAATGAATACAATAACCGTTAAAAACCTTTAGAGAAAGAAAGCTTATAGGAAGCCCTGATAATCTTGCACATTTTCTTTTAAAGGATGGAACTCATTGGGCTACTTGTCTTGTTAATATGAAGTTTTAGGTATATTCCTCCTCTTGCTTGATCGGTAGGCACGAAGCTGGTGACTGATCTCGACATTGAGCGGTCCAGGCCACCGAGTTTCAACCAAAACCCTGTACTCCATGTAGCAGTGGGTCACTAGTTCAAGTGACCCCGGTACTCCACCTACCAAAATGCAGCACACGGTCTTTTTATCTCAATAAAATCGGGGGGATTGAATCCCATCACTCATTTGCATCAAAAAATGAAAAAAAAATTGAGAGGTTTATTGATGAGGTAATATGTGAGGTAGTTTCTTTGGATGCTTGTCAGGTTATTCTTAGAAGCTTGTACTTTTAAAATCGAGATGCTGCCTTCTATATATGGTAGAAAAGTATTTTCTTATAAGGAATGGAAAGGAGTCTATGGTCAATGCCTCCGGGACACAAAAATCGAGATCGAGGAGTCATTATAGTCATAGTTGATAAGGATGGACGGCAAGGGGCATCCCTGCTATGCAGTCCAAATGCAAGCAAACCAACTAGTTTGATGAGATCCGAAAGCAAAGAAGAGCAATTCCAGAAACCATCTTGGAGCAAAGTTGGATGGTTCAACAAGTAAAATGAGGAAGCAAGTATTTTTCCTAAACAAGGAAAAACTTGATCCCAAAGGATCCCTAAATTTAATGTAGATCACTTTGGCTACTATGAGTAGAGCTGTACAAAGTTAAGGAGTAAGGTCCGCCATATCAAAAAGTCAAATCATATATCAAAGTTTGGAGACCATAACTTAATCATACGATGCCCAATTAAGATGATTTTTTTTCTTTTTCTTGAAATTGGATATCTTTTAAAGATCTACAACGTTAGGCTAAACCCTTAAGGGGTTGAATTGGGCCAAAATTTTAATTTGGGCCTCAAAACATGCTCGTTAAAATAGGAAAAGATTTTGATCGGATATTATAAAGAGTTAAGTAGAGCAATAGAAGATAAAGTAATGTAAAAGTCAAGATTTACCTTATTGGGAATAGTATCCCAAAATCAATCGTCAGCTTATTGACGATTAAGCTAATTTATGTAATTATATATGAATTATTAATTAAATAAAAATTATTCTAATTTTTTTATTATAAATCTTTCATCTTTTAATAAACTCCTGTCTGTTGTGATGAAATCTTTAGGACTATATAGAATCGACAAAGAAAGATTTATCGTTTAGTCCTTAAATAAGTTCAGGACCAAATGATACGTTGTTACGTAGGACAACAATGTTTATCGAGTATAGATCGTTGTGTGCCATATAGGTTGGTTGTCCTCTTAACTAAGAAGTATGAAGATACTAGTATGGCATGTAGGTAAGATGTAGGGATACATCTGCACTGAACGTGATCAATTTTAGAGCTTTTCTGCTGTCAAGAATTGCTCTGATTGAATATGGATATAAATATTCCTTCGATCTGAGATCACCATGGTGACTTTCAAGCAATTTACTATGCTTTAGTGCCAGACTACCTAAATTTCTAATTCAGTGATGAAAGATTTTTGGGCACAATCAAGTACTTAAGGAGTCGGTGCATGAATCAAGATGTGATTGATCACTCCTACACTCAAGAGCTGTATTCAATAGTATTTTAATTTAATAAAGCCTTGGCCAGGATAGTCCTTATGAGGGATCACAGAACTAATTGCTTTGAGACATGCTTTGGATGTATCTTCTAGGGTTGACAGTCAGACCCTAAAGTCATCCTATGCATAGAGATAAAAGGGATGAATTATGCGGTAACCATATTCACGTAAGTTTTAAATATTGTGATTGCACTATTTAGCCTATTCGGACGTCGGGTATCATTACTAGATGGTCACTTCGATTAGTGCAGAAAATTGGTTCCTGTGTTATCGACTTAGGTTCGAATCTGCGGGATCACACACACTAGAGGTTCCTACTCGATCTAGTGGTTGATCTAGAGAAGTTTAATTAGTAAATTTGATTGCTAATTAATTCAATTTTATTGAGTGATTATTTTTGAATCAAGATCAATTGAATTGGATTCATTTTGATTTGATCCGATTAGGTTATAAGATGATCTAATTGTTAAGAAGTTTTAATCTTTGATTTGATCAGAGGTTTGGCTTGATTAATTTCAGATTTGATTAGGATTTAACTAAATTTAATTAAGCCTAAATAAATTAGATTTAATCTGGTCTAATTGGGCCTAGTCAAATTAGTTTGGATTGGATCTTAATTGGATAAAGTTTGAAAGACTATTTTAACTAGTCTTATGTGCCATATCATCCTGATCTTCCTTTTCTCCATGAGAATTGAGAATTCTTGTGAAGAAATCCATGCACAAGAGGACGCACGCCCTTTCTTTCTCACGCCTCATGTAGATAAGATAGGCTAGTTGTTATTCAAATTCAAAAAAAATTGAGTTTGAATGAACAAGCCAACCATCTTATCTAAAACCCTCACACCTCCCATGTTTGTGCGCGTATATAAAATCTAATTTTATGAACGTGCGATAGTGGAGAAGGTGAGAACGTGAAGAAGAAAAAGGAAGAGAGAGAAGAGAAAAGGTTTCTCTATGTGCATGAACCCCTCCTCCTCTACGTGAGAAATCCAAATAAAAGAAAGAGAGTTCTAGGCGCAAAGAATTTTGGGTGAGAGCATACCCTAGAATCTATCTAGGATTTGAAATTTAGATCTACGAGTTACAAGGGTCATAACCTCATAGATCTAACCAAAAGACCTCCTCTTCATTATCTTTTGCATTGATTGTGATCCAGAACGTCCGAAGATTCCATAAAGAAGATCAAAGGAGTTTGATCTACATCAGTCATTAAAGACTTCTATTCAAGCTAGCACTCAGGAGAAGTTGATCGGGATCTGAGCCTCGTATGGATTATCCGTAGAGGTCAGACACGTGTGTAGCTGCATTGCGGTAATCAGATCTATACCAAGAAGTACAGATTATGGAGATCATCTACCCATGAAAAGATAACATGTTCTGAACATGTAGAGCAGTAAAAATAGTTTTACTGCAGTTGCTGTTTTTATTTTCAAATATGCATGCATATATGATACATTAGATCCTATAGCATATAAAATTTTTAGATTAGATCTATAGCTCTTATTATTAATATGATTAATAATTTTTCTGTTGTGTATGATTTTTGAAATTTTTTTGAACGTAGAGCTAGAAATTCTGTGCATTTCCTTCAATTGGTATCAGAGCGATAGGTTCTTTGATGTATTATATATGCATATTTTAGATTATTTTTAGATTATATCTAAATAATAATCAGATCTAAAAAATAAAAAAAATAATGATCGTATGGACTGTAGGTTATCCTGCTGTAAGGTTTATCCCTTATAGTGGAAAGGTTGTCCTGGTATGTTGCAATCTATAAAATTGATCATAAAATTTTAGATTAGATCTAATGACTTTTATGATGTATTTAATCTAAATTTTATATCATGAATTAGTGTTTAGATTAAATCTAAATAATTTCATGAATTTTATATAGAGTACATAGTTTTATATTAAATCTGAACAGGATCTTGGAAGGTTCTGTTCGCTGGTCGAGCTGGCTCTCTCAGAATTTGAGTCAGCTCAACTAGCATGCTAGCCATAATATCCTTTCTAGATTGATGCTCCAGTCGGCTCGATCAGGAACTGAGCTAGCTTGACTTCAATTCAGGCCAGCTCGGATGGGATCTGAGCCTATCCGATGGAAATGTTAGGTTTCTAGCTTTTTGCCCGAGCCGACTGTCTCAGAAATCAAGCTGGCTCGACTTCTACTTGGGCCAGCTCAAATGGGATCCGAGCCAGTCCGACTAAGAAGTTGGCTAAAGATCTAAATTGGCTAGTTTTATGTAATCTAACCTATATCTAGTACTTGTTTATTATTTAAGTTGATCCATTTTTTAAATGAGTCGACTTATTTATTGAAACAGTGCTAGGATGTAGAGAACCTTTTAAAATTTGAAAAATATTTTCGAAATACCAAATCTCTGTTAGATGTGTACCCTAGAAGCCAGATTGGCTGTCACTTGTAATACACTTCTAAGAATAATTTTATAATTTTAACTATAAATTAATAAATAGATATTTTTCTATTATAGTGTGTATTTAAAAGTATCTATGATACATCCTTTGAGTTAGTGGTAATGATAATTCATATTTTCAAGAGTTGAAAATTTAAGACACGAATTTTCATAATTAACTCATAAAATATGCCCGATCGTAGGATCATCATGAGGATGGTGATCAATTTGGAAGGTTGGTGTACGATCACTTTCTTAGGATAGACATATCTTGAGTCTACGACATCGAGACATCAGAGCGAGAGTATAGATACTTATTAAAGAACGAGGGTACTGAGCGTGACCATTTCGAATAGTCATAAGAAAGTCTACCTTCTCGTCGATGATTGACTCGATGCTGCAATGGTGTGTTTGATTCTTTGATCTGAGGTGCATCAACAGTTCATCTTGAGGGTGTTATAGGTTGACTATACCATAATTTGATCTTCTAGCCATTCAAAATCTTGAGGTATATATTGGCTATAGCATGTTTATTGTAGAAATTGGATTGCACCAATAAAGAGATCTATCTACCTCGGTAGATGAGTAGCCTTATGATAATCATGAGATTGAGTCCTTAAGCGCATGGTCATGGTAGAGTGAAGATGATAGAAAGAGTTTTTATTAGGATTTCATATTGGACTCGAATCGAATGATTAATTCATATGACAGACATTGGGTTTGATAAGTTCATCTTAATCCTAATCCTATCGGGGCTCAAGATAGAAGAACCCAATCATACAGGTAACTATACCAAGAGGTTTGCTTTCAGTTCTAATGGATTGCCATCATATATTTTTAGATGTCACTAGTAGATTTTGGGAGCAATTAGAATGATTTTGATGATCAATCATTGTAATTATATGAATCAGAAAAGTTTTGGTCTATCGAAAGATATTTCGATGATGGAGATCGTGATATATCTCATTACCATATAAAATTGAACCTAATTGGATCACACAAACAAGAGTTTGGGTCTAGATATCATCAATTGAGCTAACCTAGTTTGATTGATTTGGATTAGATTCAATCAAGTTCAAGGTAATCGTGCTAGCACACGATTGAGCCTAACTTTCTCCTCCTAAAATATTTCTGATTCATCACAATCAAGTCAAATTTGATTTGACTCATTCTTGTATTTTGAATGAATTTATTTTTATCTAACTGATATAAGCCCAAATTAGATTAATTATAGAAATTAAATTCATTCATAGTCAAATTGGACTAGGGTCAAAAGTTAACCTATTTGAGAGAATTGAGGGTCACCTGATCAGATACTTCTAAAATTTTTTTAAAAAATTATTTTGTTTTAATTTTTGCATAAATTATACATTGGGTGTATCAAATTTCATAATTTTTAGAGATATCTAGACTAAGTTATGATAGAGTTTGATTTGGATCAAACTCTTAAGGAAAGAGTCCTAGGCATAGTGGACTCTTCCTTATCTACTCATGCCGCTGCTTTTTAGATTGATTTTTAACATTAAAATTAGATGAAATCTAGAGATTTTCATGGAGATCGAGTTTAGGAGTCCCAATGGTTGAAAAAATGAGGATTTTGGTCAAAGAGGGACTCTAACTTGTCGCTATGCTTTTGTATAAGAACCCTTACGCTAAGGCTCTTCATGTAGAAATATTTTTTATATCCAAAGGCTATCATTTTAGATTCTCACACTCCCTCTATCCTCTCTCTCCCTCTCTTCTACATGCCTAAAAAGTTAGGCATAAATCTGAGAAGAAGATCCAATCAAATTTGTGAAGAGTTCAGCATCTATGTGACGATGTTCGTGAGACGGACATGCTGTTTTCAAAAATTTTTTAAAGAACTTTCAGATCAGATTCATATCTAATCTTTGGAGAAAAGATTTATGAGAAGAAGACGTCTAGATTCTTTTTGAATGGATATCGATAGAGGTCAGGTGCGTGCATGGCTCCTTCCAGAATCTTAGAAAACATCAGGATCATCATAGGATAATCAGATTATCCAAACAAGGTATGATATTAAATTTAATTTAATTTTTATTTTAATTTTTAATATCAGATTATCATGATTAGATTTATAAACTCTTAGATTAGATTAAATTATTTAAAATTTTTTTAAAAAAATTTATCTTAGATCTGATTAGATCTGCATGATCCTACGACGAAAATTGGATTTTTCCTTCAATTGATATCAGAGCTGCATTAGCAGTTCTTCATATCTATCTTAGATTTAATTTTATTTTTATTTATAATCTAATATTAAAAGATTTTATATGTCACATTAGATGTGATTAGATCTAAAATTAAAAAATTAAAAAATTAAATATTTTAGATCTAATATATTTAAGATGCATGACTAGACTAGACTAGATATAGAATAGTTCTATGTATAGTCTAGTATGATCATATATTTATTTTAATTAAATATAATTTTAAATTTATTTAATTTTTATTTTTTTAATATTATAATTATTATAATTAGATTTAAAAATAAAAAATAAATTTTTTACTTTTTAATTTATTCATATGAGATATGAAAGATACATGCTTAGACTAGTCAGAATAGTTTTATAAGATATCTAGAATAATTTTATTTTTGATATGATTAAATTTAAAATTTTATTTTTTAGATTTAATATGTGATAATTTAGATATGAAAGTATGCATATTGATGATACATGAGATGTATGCAAGATATGTATTAGTTAGATCTTTTTATATATGATATATGATCTAACTAATTTTATAGTAAGAAATTATATTTTTGATTAAGAAGTTTTTTATAGTCGTCTGATCATAAGAATAAAGAAGGATTTAAAGATCCACTTCTTTCATTCGATGGGATGTTCTTATGGCATGTAGGGATGCTACGTGTTCATTTTTAATCAGAAATCAGAACTTATTTTTTTACAAAATCCTAGATCTTGAAATCTTAGGATTTTTGTTACATGTTTTATTCATGAACCCAAAACTTAATTAAGAATTAAGATTATGAAATTAATTAGATCTAAAAAGTATGAATTTTTAGATCTAAGACATTAATAAAATTGGATTCGGGCTTGGGTAGCTCAATTAGGTCTAGCGATTGATCAAACCAAATTAAGAGTTGGTTAGGTGGGATCAAAGAAAGCTTAGATTTGATCAGCCTAATAGGATTAAGTCTGAATCAAGATCGAATCACATTGAGATGTGACTCGATCAAGTCAAGACCTAATTTGGCTCCATGGTTCGAGCCTGGATTGTAGGCTAACCTAATTAGTTCTGATTTGATAATTTGGTGTCTAAGATAAGTCTGACTGATATGATTGACTGATTTTTAATTGGGAGCTACTCGATCTAAATACGTTCTTATCAAGTTAATGGCATATTCCTTCCACCGATCTTACTTGGCCATTTGTGTCGACCCAGTTCTGATTTGAGGTGGTTAACAATTCGAGCCAACCCATGCTACTAGGTTAGTCATAATTATTATAACCAAGTCAAGTTAAGTTTAAAGAGACTTAAATTAAATCTTCCTAAGAAAATATTAAGTCTAAGATCTTCCATCATTGTAGATGTGTGGGCTCTTTCTTGGGTTAATTATTCTCAGCTGGATACAGTAGTTCAGTTGCACCAAAAAGAAGCAACCATTTTTATTAAGCATTGGATGCTATGAGTTGGAGGATGGATTGAGCTTAATATTTTGGATATGGTGAGGGACCCAATCAAGAATCCAAACTGTGTAAATGATGGTCTGACTTAACTAAGAAGTGGATCAATATTTCAGACATGATGAGATTTATGAATTAGAGATCAGGTTAGGATGCACCATGATTAGAGAATCATTAGACAAGAGTTGTCCACTCATCGATTGATCCATCATCAATAACTATTAGGTGAGATGGTGAGTCAATTGATGGGACCGCACCATTCACTAGAAATCAATAATCATAGAGATTTTTGCATCTCTACCAAGAAAGTGTAGGAATCTGAGTAAATAGTAAGAGCTTAATTTATTTAAAAATAAAATCTCTAAATAAATTGGTTAAGTCTAATTATACAATCTAACTAGAAACTTTGACTCTCTATAGAAAAATATCTGCATCCAACCCACTAGCCCGTATCTTGGACACCCATAAACTGATCGAACCCAATTATAAGAATTAGCTCTAGAACTTCAAAATTATTTTGGATTTCGAGGAGTTGACTCATATATTAGAACAGGATTCTTCCATCTTACCAGCCCATCCATCCACTGATCAGAGAGCATCTCTCGAGAAGTGGATGGATGAAAATAACAAAGTCAGATATTACATATTGGGCTCGATGTCTGATGAGCTCTAGCACCAACATGAAGATATTAAGACTAGCCGCCAAATGTTTGCTCATCTGCAAGAGTTGTTTGGTGAATAGAGTCATGCAGCCAAATATCAAGTCACTAAAAGACTATTTAAGGCTCAAATACGTAATAGGTAGTCGATCTAAGATCATTGTCTGATGATGATCAAGGATTTAAAAGAGTTTGAGAAGCTCGGTGTCAAGTTAGATCAGGATCTACAGACTAACATAATTCTACAGTCCTTAACTGATACATATGGGCAGTTCATCATGAACTACCATATGCATAAACTTCAGAATACCTTAGCTGAGCTCATGAATCTGCTGGTTATTATTGAACTTTCTATAAAAGGTTCTAAAGGCTCAGTACTTGCTATGGACCTAATTTCTTTCAAGAGAAAGTCTTTTAGAAAGAAGAAGAAGTCCGTGAAGAAGTAGAAGGTGGATGGTGAGAAGAAGAAAAAGACAGAGCCGAGGAAGAAGGCCGCTGATAATGAAAAATATTTTTATTGTAATACTGATGGCCATTGGAAGCAAAACTATCCTCTTTACTTGGCCAGCCTGAAGAACAAGAAAGAGGCAGGTCCTTCTAGAGGCATGCTCGTTATAGAATCTAATCTTATGATTTTTTCTGCATCTAGTTAGGTGCTTGACTCTGGTTCTAGTGCTTACTTGTGTCACTACTATAAAAAAAACTATGGTAGTGGTTTGTAACTACTGCAGTAGCCCAAAAAATTACTGCCATAGACTATGACAGCGATTTTCTAACTGCTGCTACTGCGGCCATCGCCATAACTCTATGGCAGTGGTTGTTGCAGGGGTTATTAGAATTGCTGCCATACATGGTCTATTATAGCGATTTATAAATCGTTGTAAGAGATCGACCTATCGCAGCGGTTATGTAACTACTACTATAGATATCCTATGTTAGTAGTTACATAATCGCTGCCATAGATAATTTATAGCAGTGATTTTTTAATCATTACCATAGGTCTAGTATAGTGGTTGGCATCGGACCTATGACAGCGGTTGGTACGGATATGACAGCGGTTATAAAACCACTATTGTAGATCTTGAATAATTAAAAAATAAAATTTTTATTTTTTTTATATATTTTATCTGATAAATATAGATATATAATACAAAAAAAATATAATAAATATAAAAGTTATTCTAAAATACTAAAATTTTATTATTGAATAAAATTTATTATAATATTTTTTTTAAAAAATAAAATACATCAAAAGTCACTTAAATCTACATCATCGTCGTCACCGAAAGTTGGAGCCAGAGCTGGAGCTGGAGTCGGAGTCGAAGCTGAAGCTAAAGCTGAAATATGGGCCAATATATCCTCAAAGCCCATGACTCCAAAATACGTACTGAGTGTTGACATCATGTCTCTCATGATGCCCTCTAAATGAGATGCGCGCTCCTCAGCCCGTTCTGCCCGCATCGCAGCATGATCTGCCTGTGCCAATGCCTCCTCAAGCTCCTTCCGACTGACGACATCGAAAGTCTGTAAGAAGATGCTCGTCTTGGATCAATAGCTCATCGGCGTGTGTTCGAGCCTGCATCAGATCCTCTCAGAGTGCTCAGGTCCTAAGACCTGAGACAGATGGTCATGAGGCCTATAGATATCTGGGCCCTCGCTCGCGAGCGTATCTAACTGATCTTATAATTATAAATTAAAATAAAATTTTATAAGAAATACTATAATACTAATCATATATACTAATTATTTAATACTTACAAAAATACGCCCAATCGCGGCGTTCATCGGTCTGCCCATCTTGTTTGTGCGACTAGATCGAAAGATCTCGCTACGGCTGGGTATCACTCCATCTCTCATCAGCTATATCAAAGAACAAATTTATCAAAAAGATGATAAAAAATATGAATTTAATTTATCTAGTAAGATTTAGAATGAATTATCTCTCTATGCATATGACTGGTCATAGACTTGCGGCC
>QRFJ01000044.1:2371618-2389118 GCA_006176705.1 Cocos nucifera
AGGGGGGAGGAGGGTCGACACCGATCGAAGGGGAGGAGGGGCGATGCTGGCCTGGGGGGAGGAGGGGCAACGACGGTCGGAGGGGAGTAGCCTCACTGACGACGAAGAGGAGGGGGAGAGAGAGAGCGAGAGAGATTGAGTGCGCATGGAAGGAAAAAAAAATTAAAAATTTTTAACCTAACCTACGGTAGTGGCTGTCCAAAATTGCTGTCATAGATCTCAATTTATAGCAGCGATTTTTTATAACCACTGCCATAGGTGAAATTTTTTTTTTTTTAAATATTATATAATTTTAAAATTTAATATCCATCTTCATTATTCATTATCTAAATAATTATCATTATAGTGTTGTCGCAAAAGATCGCCTCGATCCGATGGCCCTAGCTTCATCGATCAAAAAAATTTGATTTTGATGATCACGAACGATGATGTGATGATCTGATAGATGAAGATCTTCAATGAGTTCAAAAATCTACAACGATGATCTTGATGATGTTTGTAGCACACTATTAAAGTTTCACTACAATCGGATATCGTTATCATGGCCAATTTAGTACGGAATGATTTCGATCGTTAAATTAGAAACAAGCGATCAAAGGATTAAACGACGTCCGATTATGAGATAATTTTTAGTTAAATGATCTTTATTATAATTTTAAATATTTTATATGGTGATGATAGTAAAATTTAAATTATTTTCATATAAACTATTCATGTTAAGTAAATATTGCAAAAGCAAAAGCATAATAACCAGTGAAATTTCAGAATGGTCATCAGGAGACGTATAGTTTTAGATCATTCTTCATCTCACAAGTTGAATTTTATAATCACCATCATAAAAAATAATTAAAATAGTAACTAAGATCATTTATAAAAAAAATTATCTCATAATCGGACACCGTTTGGTCCTTTGATCAATCATTTATCATTTAACGGTCGAAACTAACATATACTAAATTGACCAAGATAACGATATTCGATTGAAGTAAAACTTTGATAGTATGCTACAAACATCACTGAGATCATCGTTGCAGGTTTTTGGATTCATCGAAGGTCTCCATCTATTAGATCATCGTATCATCGTTCGTGGTCATCGAAATCAAATTTTTTTGATCAATGAAGCTAGGGCCATTGGATTGAGGCAACCTTTTGCGACGATACTCTAATGATAATTATTTAGATAATGAACAATGAAGATGGATATTAAATTTTAAAATTATATAATATTTAAAAATATATATATATATATATATGGCAGCGATTATAATTAACCGCTGCCATAAATTAGATTATAGCAGTGGTTCTTACTAACCACTGCTATAGGTCCGACTTATGGTAGTGGTTATAATGAACTGCTGCTATAGATCGATCTATGGTAGTAATTTTTTATAACCGCTGCTATAAGTCTGACCTACGGCAGCAGTTTTTGTTAACCACTGCTATATGTCAGACCTACAGCAACGGTTACAAAAATCGCTGCTATAGATCCGACCTATAGCAGTGGTTAACGAAAATCGCTATCGTAGGTGCTATGGCAGTGGTTTCGAAAATCACTATCATAGGCCATTTTTGTAGTAATGTGTACTTCTATGCAGGATCTTGAGGATAGAAGGAGGCTGAGGGATGATGAGATGATTCTATGCATCGAGAACGGTGCAAGAGTTGCTGCTGTGACCGTGGAAATCTATCCTCTACGATTATCATCAGAATTAGATTTAATACTTAGAAACTATTTTTATGTGCCTGCAGCAAGCAAGAATTTGATTTCTATTTTATATTTAGCACAGGAAGGCTATGTAATTAATTTTCTTAAGGAATATTATAATATTCTTTATAAAAAAAATAAAATTATAAGTGGTTTTCTTATAAATGGTCTTTATCAATTACATATTGATGTTTCTATTGTTAATATCGAGTAAAATGTGAATGCCATAGGATCAAAGTGACCTAAGGATAGTCCAAACGATAGGTATCTTTGGCACCTTAGGCTAGGTCATATAGCTGAAGATAGGGTTAACAAATTAGAAAAATTCAGACTATTGAGTCTATTGACTTTTGAGTTATATTCGATTTATGAATCATGCCTTCATGGTAAAATGATCAAGCTTCTTTTTATGGAACATGGAAAAAGGGCCACAGACCTACTTGCCTTAGTACATACTGATGTATACGGTCTATTTGATGTGCCAACCAGGGATAATTACATCTATTTCATCATGTTTATCGATGATTTATCTCGATACGGATAGGTGTATTTGATGCAACATAAGTCTGAAGCTTTTGAAAAGTTTAAAAAATTTAGACTCGAAGTAGAAAAATAAATAAAAAAATCCATTAAGGTTCTTTGATCAGATCGAGGACACGAATATCTTAGTCGAAAATTCTTAGACTATCTTAAGGATAATTGCATAGTCTCTCAATGAACTCCATCTGGAATGCCTCAACTCAACAGAGCTTTAGAACGAAAAAAATGGATCCTATTAGATATGGTTTGATCCATGATGAGATTCATAGATCTTCCTAAATTTCTTTGGGGACATAGTCTATTGACCGCTATATATCTACTGAATATGATTCCATCTAAAATCATTCCTACCACACCTATGAGATATGGCATGGTAAGAAATCAAATCTGAGTCATCTTAAAAGTTGGTATTGTCTGACCCATGTCAAGAGATAATAGGCGGATAAATTAGAGTTTAGGTCCTTCGATTCAGAGGATATCCTAAAGAGTCATTAGGATATTATTTTTATTTTTTAGAAGATCACAATGTGATTGTGAGTCGACATGCTATCTTTCTTAAAAAATAGTTTATTCAAGATGGTGGTATCGAAAAATAAATTAGGCTTGAGGAAAAAGTCTTCCAAGAGCCATGAGCCAAGAAACCTATGGAACTCAATCAGATTGAGCCAGTCTAATCACTACCTCGTCTACTCATAGATCAGAAAAATTTTTTCATCCTCCTAAAAGGACTTAGGTACTATTTCAGATGATGTAGAAGAAATGTTCCTCACAAGAAAAGAGGTTCATGGTGATGATCCCAAAACCTATGATGAGGTGATATTAGATATTAACTCTGAAAAATGGTTAGATAATGAAGTCATTGACTCAAGATGCTCGAACCAAGTCTGGACCTTAGTAGATCCACCTGAAGGTATAGTATCTATTGGATGTAAATGGATCTTCAAGAGAAAGATAGATGCCGATAGAAATGTAGAGACATTCAAAGCAAGGCTCGTAGTAAAAGGGTATAGTTAGCATGAAGGCATTGACTATCAGGATACTTTTTCGTTAGTAGCCATGCTCAAATCCATCCACATATTATTTGCTATTACAGTCTATTTTGATTATGAAATTTGGCAGATAGACATGAAAACGACATTCTTAAATGGATATCTTGAAGAAGATATCTATATAGAATAGTCGCTTGGTTTCATATCCAGTGATACTGATCATAAGATCTGCAAGCTGCAAAGGCCCATATACGGACTTAAGCAAGCATCTCAGAGCTAGAATGTTCATTTCAATGATGTGATCAAATCGTTTGGATTCATCAAGAATGATGAGGAGCCTTGTATTTTCAAAAAGATTAGTGGGAGCGTTATTGTCTTTCTCGTATTATATGTGGATGATATCCTCTTAATTAGAAATAATATTTTCATGTTGACTATGGTCAAAATATAGTTGTCTAAAGAATTCTCCATGAAAAATCTAGGAGAGGCATCCTTTATTCTAAGAATTAAGATCAGAGATAGACCAAATAGGATACTGGGTCTCTCATAGAAAATGTACATAGAGGAGATGCTAAAGAAGTTTACCATGGAAAACTCTAAGAGAGGATTGGTGTCCTTCAAACATGGCATTCATTTCTCCAAAAAGATGTGTCCCAACATATCTGAGGATGTTGGATGCATGAGCAAGATCCCTTATGCTTCAACAATAGTGAGCCTCATATATGCCATGCTATATACACGACTTAATATTGCCCAAGTTGTGAGTGTCACGAGTAGGTATCAATCAAATCTAGGTGAAGAGCATTGGACTTCTGTGAAATGTATCCTTAAGTACTTGAGAAGGACTAAGAATATGTTTTTAGTCTTTGGTAATGGAGAACTCCAGGTCTAGGGGTATAAAGACTTGGATTTTATGTCCGATATAGATGATTGAAAGTCGACATCTAAAAATCTATTTATTTATAATGGTGGTGCTATCAGCTAAAAAAGTTTCAAGCAGATGGTGATAGCAGATTCCACCCTAAAAATAGAGTACATCACTGCGTCAAAAGCTGCAAAGAAGACATTCTGGTATAAGAAGTTCATCGCAGAGCTCAAAGTGATGCCATCAAATGCCGTTCCTCTGTACTATGATAATAATGGTGCTATAGTCCTAGCTAAGGAGCCGAGGTCTCACTAGAAATTCAAGCACATCGAGTGACGATACCACCTCATCCGTGATTACCTCTAAAAGGGATACGTCAAGGTCAAGAGAGTTGATACTATAGATAATGCGGCTGATCCGCTGACAAAGCTATTGAGCTAGTAGAAGATCGAAGCCCACTTTAAGAAGATGAGACTTAGATTTATAGCCAATTGACTTTAGATCAAGTGAAAGTTTGTTAGATGTGTGTCCTAGAAGCCAGATTGGCTGTCACTTGTGATACACTTCTAAGGATAATTTTATAATTTTGATTATAAATTAATAAATAGATTATTTTTTCTATCACAGTATATATTTAAAAGTATCTATGATACATTCTTTAAGTTAATAGTAATAATAATTCATATTTTTAAGAGTTGAAAATTTAAGATATGAATTTTCATAATTAACTCATAAAATACTTCCAACCGTAGGATCATCATGAGGATAGTGATCGATCTGAAAGTTTGGTGTACGATCACTTTCTTAGGATAGACGTGTCTTGAGTCTATGATATGGAGATATTAGAGTGAGAGTATAGATATTTGTTAGAGAATGAGGGCACTGAGCGTAACCACCTCGAATAGTCATAAGGAAGTCTATCTTTTCATCGATGACTGACTCGATGCTGTAGTAGTGTATCTGGTTCTTTGATCTGAGATGCATCAATAGTTCACCTTGAGGGTGTTATAGTTTGACTACACCATAACTCGATCTCCTAGCAATTCGAAATCCTGAGGTGTATGTTAGCTATAGCATGTTCATTGTAGGAATTGGATTGCACCAATAAGGAGATCTATCTACCTCGCTAGATGAGGAATAGCCCTATGATAATTATGAGATTGAGTCCTTAAGCCCATGGCTAAGGCAAAGTGAAGATGATAGAAAGAGTTTTTATTAGAATTTCACATTAGACTCGAATTGAATGATTAATTTATATGATGGATATTGGGTTTGACGAGTTCACCTTAATCCTAATCCTATCAGGGCTCAAGATAGAAGAACTCAATCACACAGATAACTGTACCGAGAGGTTTGCTTTTAGTTATGATGGATTGCCACCATGCTAGATGTCATTGATAGATTTTGGGAGCAATTAGAATGATTTTGATGATCAATTATTTTAATTGTATGAATCAGAAAAGTTCTGATCTATCGAAAGATATTTCGATGATGTCGATGATGGAGATCGTGACATATCTTATTACCATACAGAATTAAATCTAACTAGATCACACAAATAAGAATTTGAATCTGAATGTCATCAATTGAGCTAACCTAGTTTGATTTATTTGGATTAGATCCAATCAGGTTTAAGGTAATCATGCTAGCACATGATTGAACCTGACTTTCTTCTTCTAAAATCTTTTTGATTCATCACAACCAAGTCAAATTTGATTTAATTTATTTTTGTATTTTGAATAAATTTATTTTCATCTAACTAAAATAAGTTTAGGTTAGATTAATTGTAGAAATTAAATTCATTCATAGTCAAATTGGACTAGGGTCAAAAGTTGACCTATTTAAGAGAATTGAGGATCACTTGATTAGATACTTCTAAAAAATCTTTTAGAAATTATTTTGATCTAATTTTTGGATATGTGATAGAGCATGAATTATACATTGGGTGTACCAAATTTTATAATTTTTAGAGGTGTTTAGACTGAGTTATGATAGAGTTTGATTTGGATCAAACTCTTAAGGGAAGAGTCCTAGGCGCAGTGGACTCTTCCTTATCTACTCATGCTGCCATCTTTTAGATTGATTTTTGGCATCAAAATTAAATGAAATCTGGAGATTTTCATAGAGATCAAGTTTAAAAGACTCAATGATCGAAAAAATAAGGATTTTGATCAAAGAGGGACTCTAACTTGGCACTATGCTTTTGTATAAGAACCCTTGCGCCAAGGCTCTTCATGTAGAAATATTTTTTATATCCAAAAATTATCATTCTAGATATCCCACATCTCCTCTATCTTCTCTCTCCCTCTCTTCTATATGCCTAAAAAGTTAGGCATAAATCTAAGAAGAAGATCCAATCAAATTTGTAAAGAGTTCAGCATCTACGCAACGGTATTCATGAGATGAATACGCTGCCTTCAAAAATTTTTTAAAGGACTTTCAGATCAGATTCAAATCTAATCTTTGGCAAAAAGATTCGTGAGGAGAAGATGTCTAGATTCTTCTTAAGTGGATACTGGTAGAGGCCAGATGCGTGCGTGGCTCCTTCTAGAATCTCAAAAAATATCAAGATCATCGTAGGATAATTAGATTACCCAAATAAGATATGATATTAAATTTAATTTAATTTTTATTTTAATTTTTAATATCAGATCATCATGATTAGATCTAAGAATTTTTAGATCAGATCGAATAATTAAAAATTTTTAGAATAATCCATCTCAAATTTGATCAGATCTGCACGATCCTGTGGTAGAAACAGGATTTTTCCTTCAAACCCTTAGCCTTAAACTTAATTGAGAATTAAGCATAATTAATAAGGATCTAGAATTATGAATTAAAGATCCTAAGACATTGATCATAAAATTATGGGTTAATCAGGTTAGTCAAATTAGGTCCATTAATTGGATTAGATCTAAGGTTAATTAAAGAATGGACTAAATTAGAGTAATTGATTAAATCTAATCAAATGTTGATTTAGATTAGATCAAGGACTCTTTACACCAAATTATAATAGTTGTAGTTGGTCAAGTCCATGCCTTTAATGAGGATCAAATGAATTTGATTCGTGGCTATACGGTCGAACCTAAAATTGCTAGTATGGTCAAATTAAAACTAATAAACTAGATGGTGTCTAAGTAAAGTCTGGCAGTTCAGATCAGTAATTTTTAATTAGAAGCTATTGGCACTAATTTGATCTTTGATGAGTTAATGACATATTCCTTCCACTGATCTCACTTACCTGGCCATCCTAGTAAATTAGATTTTGATTAGACCACTTGATGATTTGGGCTCACCCATGTCAATTAAGTAAATCAGTTTGACTGATTTAGGTGCTCCTAATGTCAGTTTTAATTAAATTCTTATTGATCTGACTTGCTAAAGTCAGTGAAAGGATCCAAATTAGCTGGTTAATTTTTTTTAAAAATAAGTTAACTAAATCTTCTAAAATTATTAGATCCTTCAAATAATATAGTTATGATGATAACTAAGTCATAGCCTTCCATTAAGTTGAGTGATAATGAGTCCATTAGTTTAATAATCATTGGAGGCCTTAAGACCTGGTGCTTATTGATTAATAAAATTATCATTCATAATATGATAATTTGATTGTATCTTTCTAATGGTGGTCAGGTTGGCTGGCCAAAGTCAGGTCTGTTTATTCATTGGTTTGATATACCAAATATGGTCATGTTAATAGTTGGATCTAACTGAATCTTTTCAATGAAGGCCAAAGCCCACTGATTAGATTTTTGAAATAAAATTAAAATTATTAAAAGTTATTTGGTGAAGCAATTGGTTATAAACCTATTCGTAGGTGCACACGGATTGACCAACCAAAGTTGGGCTTGTATGTAGCCTATATGGATTCTAGTACCCATTAAGCAATTAGGAGTAATTTCTTGAATTGGAGGTAGAGGCTATCGATTCGAACAAAATAGTATGAGAACCTTTAGGCTAAAGTTTGAGTTTTTAAAGTAAATAATTCGTATATTAATTAGATCTATGATTTTTTTTTGTGCAAAAATGGCAACTATCCTGTCGCTCTAGTCATTGTTGGACAATGACAAACTCATGGGATCCAAGTTGGATAGCTGGTATCAAAAGTTAAAGATCATCCTAGAATATGAATGGATCTTATATGTGTTGATCGATCTGGCACCTGAGGAGCCTGTTCTGGATGCTATAGGAGCAGTCCGAGATACTTACCAAAAGTGGCTCAATGACCACACCACTGTTCGATGCATTATGCTGACGGTAATGAATGATGAGTTCAGCCGTAGGTTTGAGAATGCCTAGTCCAAGAAGATGCTTCAAATGCTGAACGACTTTTTTGGCATACTTGATGATGTTGAAAGGCACAAAAACTAGTTGTGTCATTTTCAACACTCGTATGAGAAATGGGACGTCAGTCGCTGATCATGTATTGTACATGATCAAATTAATTGAACGCCTAAGTAAGCTGGGTTTTTTCTTGCATGAGCAGCTCGGGAAGGATGCAATCCTAAATTCATTGCCCAAGTTCTTCTTTTCTTTTCTTACTCATTTCAGAATGATAAAGACTGCAGTGAACTACCATGGGTTATTAGGATTGCTGCAGAACTTTGAGAAGGATCTTCAGCTCCAAAAGGATTTGGTGAATGTTGTGGAAGGATCTTCTTCTTGTCGACCCTTTAAAAAAGGAAAGAAGAAGAGTGAGAAGATGTAGTCACATGCTAGGACGTTTGCATAGGGTCAGACCAAGAAGTGCAAGTCCGATCAGAGCCAGGCGAAATGCTTCTTTTGCAAGAAGCATGGGCACTGAAAGAAGAATTATGCTTAGTACATTACCTCCCTGGACTCGAACAGGCCATGGAAGAAGCAAGTAGTTGCTGCGCAAGGTAATTATATGATAACACCTTGCAACTTCTTGATTTATGATATTATTTCCTTGGTATTAGATACTGAAAGTCTTTATCATATTTGTAATTTGATGTAGGGTTTGCAAGTCAGTAGGAGATTTGGTGAAGATGAGAGATTCTTGAACGTTGGAGATGGAAGACAAGTTTCAGTTCTAGCTTTAGAAATTATGAACCTTATAATCAATTTTTATAGTGTTATTCTTAGTAATTATTACTTTTGTTCAAGTATTTTATTGAATATAATTTTTATAGGCCTTTTGGCCAAGAATAGTTATCAATTTTTAATAAAAACAAATATTTATGATATCATTTTGAATGGTGTTACAGTTTGTGTTGAACGATTGAATAACGAAATTTATCTATTATCATAGCCTGTTAACATAGTCCAAACCTTCGATAAACATCCTAGAATAGATGATGTGTTAGATGTCTACCTTTGGCATTGTAGACTAGGTCACATTAACAAAATAGAATAAATAGGTTGGCTCAAGAAAAAATTTTTGAGGTCAGTGATTATGAATCACTATCGACTTGTGAGTTCTATCTTCTTGGAAAGATAACCAAGTCATTTTTTATTAAAAAGGGTGAAAGTGCCAGTAAACTCCTGGATCTAGTACATACTAATGTATGTGGACCCATGAGTACAAACGTTAGAGGTGGATATTACTACTTCATAACCTTCACAGATGACCTATCAAGGTATGAATATGTTTATTTAATGAAGCATAATTCAGAGACGTTTAAAATATTCAAACTATTCTGTAATGAAGTGGTGAAGCAAATTGAAAAGGGTATTAAAATTTTTTGATCTGATCGAGAGGATGAGTACCTTTCCAGTGAATTTTTGACATATCTAGGAGAGAATAGAATTTTCTTTCAATGGACTCCTTCTGCAATACCACAGTATAATGGTGTGTCCGAAAGAAGGAATCGAATTCTATTGGACATGATTCGATCTATGATGTGGTTTGCCGGTCTGCCAATCTTTCTCTGAAGATTTGCACTTGAGTCAACTTGTTATATTTTGAATAGGATTTTCAGTAAGTCTATTTCTAAAATACCATATGAGATATGGACAGGACGTAAGTCAGTACTCTGACATCTTAGAATTTGGGGGTGTCCAACTTATGTCAAATATTTAGTAACAAACAAGTTAGGACCCTAGGTCTGACAAGTGTAGTTTTATAGGATACCTAAAAGAGATGAAAGGATATTACTTCTACCTAGTTGATGAACAAAAGATGTTTGTTAGCCTTAAGGCAGTCTTTTTAGAAAAAGAGTTTCATGATGAAGGGACTAATGTCTCAAGATCAAACTTGAGAAAGTTTGATAGGTAGAAGAACCGATACATGTAGCTGAACCTGAATCAGATTTGATTCGATCAGACCCAGAGCCTACTGAACCTTCACTCTTAAGGCAATCTGGTAGAGTATCACGTAAGTCAGATAGATACTATGATTTTTTGGTCTAGGATGGTAATCCTGTCGAACTCGATGAGAACAACGAAGATTCGATCACCTACATGGATGCGATGTAGAGATCTGACTCTAAAAAATAGCTTGAGACCGTAAAATTTGAAATGGAGTCCATGAAGGTCAATAATGTATGGACATTAGTTGATCCATTTGAAGGAAAAAAATTTATAGGGTGTAAGTTGGTCTTCAAAAAGAAAAGAGGCATAGATGGGAACTTGGAGATTTATAAAATTCATCTGGTTGTCAAGGGATATCGTCAACGTTATGGTATCGACTATGATGAGATATTTTTTCTATGGCAATGCTCAAGTTCATTCGAATCATGCTTACGATAGCTGCTTATCTGGACTATGAAATTTGATAATAGATGTGAAAATAACTTTCCTAAATGGAGAGCTGGCTGAAGAGATGTATATGATACAATCTGAAGGTTTCACATCCACAGATGAATCTAAGGCCTGCAAGCTTCAAAGGTCCATTTATGGATTGAAGTAAGCATCTCGGAGTTGGAATATATGTTTTGATAGGATGATTAAGATCTTTGGCTTCATTAAGAACAAAGAAGAGCCCTGCATATATAAGTGGGCTAATGATGCAGTAGTTGTATTCCTTATTTTGTATGTGGATAATATTCTCTTAATCGAAAATGATGTTCCTGCATTATAAGGAATAAAGATCTGGCTATCATCATAGTTCTTCATGAAGAATTTGGAAGAAGCTTCCTATATCGTAGAGATGAAGATCTATAAAGATAGATCTAAAAGATTGCTTGGATTATTTTAGTCTACGTATATAGATACTTTGCTGAAGAGGTTCAGCATGGAGAATTTTAATAAGGACTATCTATCGATAGGCTATGAAATTTCTCTCTCGAAGAGGGATTGTCCGACAACACCTCAAGAAAGAGAGTATATGAATAGAATTTTATATACTTTGATAGTAGGTTCTATTATGTATGCCATAATATGTACACGATCAAATGTGGCATACTCACTAGGGGTAGTGAGTAGATATCAATCTAATTCAGTGGAGAACCACTGAAAGATTGTTAAAACCATCCTAAAATATTTAAAAAATACTAAGAACCAGTGGCTTATTTATGGTGAATCAGACTTGAAACTTATGAAATTTACAGACTTCAATTTTTAGTTTGATCATGATGACAGCAAAAGTGTGTCAGGATATGTGTTTATCCTTAATGATAGTGCTGTCTGCTAAAAAAATTTCAAGCAGCACACCATGGCCGATTCAGTGTGCGAGGTAGAGTATGTTGCTACATCAGATGCTGCAAAAGAAATGGGGTGGTTGAAGAAGTTCATCATCGAGCTTGGATTAGCATCCCCCCTAGATGGTCTAATTCTGCTCCTCTATGATAGCTCTAGAGCCATTGCTCAAGCAAAAAAATCTAAAGCACATCAGCGGATGAAGCACATTCTGCGCTGCTTCTACTTAATTCAGAAGATCATGGATCGAGATGATGTTGATCTTCAAAAAGATCAATGAAAAGAAAAATCTGATCGACCCCATTTACCAAAGTCATTGCGATGAAGAAGTTTGACGACTTCAAGTTGAAGATGGGTATACGATACTGCATCAATTGGCTTTAGACTAAGTAAAAGATTATTAGGAATAGTGTCCTAAAGCCAATCATCAGCCTATTGATGATTGAGCTAATTTATGTAATTATATATGAATTATTAAATGAATAAAAGTTATTCTGATTTTTTTCATCATAAATCTTTCATCTTCTAATGAACTCCTGTTTGTTATGATGAAGTTCTTAGGCCTATTTAGAATCGATAAAAAAGAATTTATTATTTAATCCTTAAATAAGTTCACAACCAAATAATACGTTATTACCTAGGATGACAATATTTATTGAGTATAGATCATTGTATGCTATATAGGTTGGTTGTCCTCTTAACCTTGAAGTGTGGAGATACTGATATGGCATGCAAGTGAGATGTAGGGATATATTTGCACTAAACATGATCGATTCTAGAGCTTTTATGCTGTCAAGAATTGCTTTGATTGAATATGAGCATAGGTGTCCCTCTGACTTGAGATCACCACGATGACTTTCAAGCAACTCACTATGCTTTGGTGCCAGACTATCTAAATTTTTAATTTAGTGACGAAAGATTTTTGGGTATAGTCAAGTACTTGAGAAGTCGGTGTATGAATCAGGATAAAATTGACCACTCCTGGACTCAGGAGCTGTGTTCAATAGTATTTCAATTTAGCAAAGCCTTGGCTAGGGTAGTTCTTGTGAGGGATCACAAGACTAATTGCTTTGAGACATGATTTGGATGTATCTTCTAAGATTGACAGTCAGATCCTAAAGTCATTCTATACATAGAGGTCAAAAGAATGAATTATACGGCAACCATATTCACATAGATTCTAAATATTGTGATTACACTATCCAACCTATCCGGATGTCGGGTACCATTGCTAGATGGTCACTTCAATTAATATAGAAAATTGGTTCCTGTGCTACCAGCTTAAGTTCGAACCTACGGGATTACACACACTAGAGATTCCTACTTGATCTAATGGCTGATCTAGAGAAATTTAATTAGTGAATTTGATCACTAATTAACTTAATTTGATTGAATGATTATTTTTGGATTAAGACCAATTGAATTGGATTCATTTGGATTTGATCCGATTAGGTTATAAGATGATCAATTGTTAAGAAGGTTTAATCTTTGATTTGATCAGAGATTTGGCTTGATTAATTTCTAATTTGATTAGAATTTAACTAAGCCTAATTAAGCCTAAATAAATTAGATTTAATCTGGTCTAATTGGGCTTAGCCAAATTAGTTTGGATTGAATCTTAATTGGATAAAGTTTGAAAGATTATTTTGACTAGTCTGATGCACCACATCATCCTGATCTTGTACCATCCTTTTCTCCATGAGAATTAAGAATTCTTGTGAAGAAATTCACACACAAGAGGGTGTATGCCCTTCCTTTCTCATGCCTCATGTAGATAAGATAGGCTGGTTGTTATTCAAATTCAAAGAAGTTTGAGTTTGAATGAACAAACCAACCATCTTATCTAAAACTCTCATGCCTCCCATGTTTGTGCACATATATAAAATCTGATTTTATGGACGTGTGATAGTGCAGAAGGTAAGAACGTGAAGAAGAAAAAGGAAGAGAGAGAGGAAGGAAGAGAGAAGAGAAAAGGTTTCTCTACGTGCATGAACGCCTCCTCCTCTGTGTGAGAAATCCAAATAAAAGAGAGTTCTAGACGCAAAGGGTTTTGGGTGAGAGCATATCCTAAAATCTATCTAGGATTTGCGATTTAGATTTGTAAGTTACGAGGGTTGTGACCTCATAGATCCAACAAAAAGACCTCCTCTTCATCATCTTCTGCATTGACCGAGATCCGGAGCATCCGAAGACCCCTTGAAGAAGATCAAAGGAGTTTGATCTATATCAATCATTGAAGACTTCTATTCAAGCTAGCACTCAGAAGGAGTTAATCGGGATTTGGACCTCGTGTGGATTACCCATGGAGGCCAAACACATATGTGGCTGCATCATGGCAATCAGATCTACATCAAGAAAATTAGATTATGGAGATCATCTATCCACGAAAAGATAACATGTTTTGAACATGTAGAGCAGTAAAAATAATTTTACTATAGTTGCTCTTTTTATTTTTAGATATGTATGCATATATGATACATTAGATCATGTAGCATGTAAGGCTTTTAGATTAGATCTATAGCTCTTATTATCAATATGATTTATAATTTTTTCACTATGTATGATTTTTGAAAAAGTTTTTGAAAGTAAAGCTCGAAATCCCGTGCATTCCCTTTAATACCTCCTATAAGATTTTAGTAATTTTTTATGATTTTTTATATTAATGATTTTTTTTAAGAAACTCGATACTATTCAATTTAGAAAGAGGAATCTAATCCAATTGTATAAGGGATTCTTTTAGAAATAGAAGAGGAATCCTACTTAAATTATAAAAAAAGAGGACCTCGCTAATGGTGATTATGTGAATTATGAGGCATGCTTCAGTGTGAGGTGACCCTCCTTTGTTGTAGGATATTTGTATGGCAGGAAGCTACACCTCATTTTTGTTAGGAGGGTGGTGTAGAAGTTATGAAATTATTTTGAAAGAATATAATGCTCATAGAAAATACTTGGAGTGGGAAGATAAGATATAGAATCATAGATTACTCCACACTACTTGACTTATTACATAAGGTCCTATACATAGATATATGAAGATGACTCTTAGACTACCCTCATGAATACATAAGTTATCCTTTAATCTCCATGACGCTTAATTTACTTAATAAGACTCTTTAACCTCCACTTGTATTAAATACAAGAGTTACATGACTCTTTAATCTCCACAACGCATTAATAACAAGAGTTACATGACTCTTGAACTTGCTAAACTTAATGATATAATTAATTACAAATTAACTTCCAGCATCCTCTCTTAATTTGAAATTTTTATAACATCTTTAATCATGAATTTGGATCATAAGCAGGAGGAAAATCACATATAGCATAAGCTCTTCCTTTTGTTCTACGAGAATGTGTCCTATTGTCTTCTTCAATTACTTTTTCATCTATTTTCAACTTTAACTCATTCAGCTCTTTCATTGCATCTTCATAACTTTTTTTCAAATCTTCATGGCTTTCATACAAATTTTTCATAATAGTCTTGACTTCATCAATCTCTATAAAATGAACATCTTTAATGGTAATATTATAAATATCTTTCAAATATTTGATTACTTATAGTACAGCATCATTCTCAGCTTCTTTCTTTGTAATACTTACATGATTATCGATCACTAATCTTTCATTCGAGTCTTTAAACTCAACTATTGCTACAAAGATTGATAAATGATCTGGTCCAGATTTTTACATGTATACCTTACTAGTGATAAATTCAAATTTTCAAATATCTCCTTGAGTATTAATTTGAATGGTGCAACCACAGATATAGATATTTCATCCTCCATTTCAAATACTTGTTGTTGATAAAGAGGCTTTTTTTTTTACTTCAACCTTTCATTTTTATTGAAAAAATAACTGCACTTATTATTTTTTTTTACTTTTTCAGAAAACTCTCAAGCTCTCTGGCTCTGTGGCTCTATGGCTCTCCGACTTTAAAGCTCTGAGATTTTTTGATTCTATGGCTCCATGGCACTTTAGTACTGAAAGTTACCGTAGAATCAATCCTATGCTTTGATAGTTGTGGTAGGATTGATCTTGCTCTGATACCAAATGTTAGAAGAGTGATGTAGGAGTTGTGGAATTACTTTGGAAGAATATGATACTCATAAAAAATATTTGGAGTGGGAGGATAAAATATAGAATCATAAATTACTTCACATTACTTGACTTATTACATAAAATGTGCTATATATAGATAAATAAAGGTGACTCTTAGACTACCTTCATGAATACATAAGTTATCCTTTAATGTCCATGACTCTTACTTAATAAGACTCTTTAACCTCCACTTGTATTAAATACAAGAGTTACATGACTCTTAAATCTCCACAACACATTAATAAGAAGAGTTACGTAACTCTTAAACTTGCTAAAATTAATGATAGAATTAATTATAAATTAACTTCCAAAAATTTTGGGCTAGTCATATATAGCAAAGCAGTCCAATAGAGTTCATTGACTGATTATGACTCGGTTCCTACTTCTCTTTATGATATTTTATTTTTTGATTTTGTGGAATATATTCATAGTAGGATTGTGTAAATCTTCTAGTTTATCAACAAAAATTAAAGAAAAAGGGGACAACGATTTGCAGACAGGTGGGATGTGCTTGAATGAAATTGGCAAATCTGGTGCTCATCATTCTTGAAAATTTTTTTGCATGTCCAGGGAAAATGTTTTCTTTTATGTGCATGGATAAAAATCTGTTATGCACCCAAGTTGCAGAAATTTCCAACGACTAGAATTTTAGAGGATGCCATACTTCCTCGGAATGATGGATCGATTAAAACTGCAGATTAATTTGGCAAATCAATCATCCATAGATTTAAGCGTAAATCATGGGAACCGTACCAGCTGGAAATTTTTGTCTATTCCCACCTTTTCATTATAAAAATGAGGGGCCTTAATCAAAGCAATCGATGGCCGAACAGATGACCGATCTTGTGAAGATTACAAAAGTGCACCAACACAAAACCCGGGATGGAATCAGCAGGGGATATGTAATGGGTTGTTTACTCTGTGGGGGAGCTGAGAGGGAGTTCTGGGGAACCTCGTTCTCATGGGTCTTAAAAGGAGAGGAGAGATGGAGACGGGACTCTGATCACGCTTTGATAGATTGTTAGATTTGTGTAAAAAGAAGCAGCAGAAGGTAGAACGAAAGAAAGCGAGTGCTGCTTTTAACAAGCCCATCTCATCTCTTTCTTATCTCCGTCACCTTTTTGACTGTTCTACACCTTGCTTGCCGGCTACCACGCCTCTTTATGGGTGCTATTCTCAGTGCTTGTCTCAGTGTTTCCATGGTTCCTGGCTTACCATACTCTCTGGGATTGGGGAGTTGATCAGATGGTTGAAGCGGGCCCCACGGCATGTATCAGCTAGTTGGCACAAATTATTGTGTTGGCTTTGCCTGCTCAATTTAATTGCATGATATAAGAAAATAAATTGTTCTTCTTCTCTTTTATTTTGTGGATTTACGATACTATATTTGGCTTTCTAAACACGCTGTAACCATGCCACTACTGTTTATCTTGTAATTTTCTTTCATTATTTTAACAAATTGGTCGGGGGATTCATCCCCCTCCACTTTTCTCAAAAAAAAAAAAAAAAATACAAAGAAAATATGTTGTAACAATGCATATCTTAAATTATTAAAGCATATTATTAATTAGGAGATGGGACAAACATGATATAAAGCAACAATTAAAATAAATATCTACCATATCATAATCTAGGCTCTTA
This sequence comes from Cocos nucifera, assembly GCA_006176705.1. Lineage (NCBI taxonomy): Eukaryota > Viridiplantae > Streptophyta > Magnoliopsida > Arecales > Arecaceae > Cocos > Cocos nucifera. Next base: position 2,389,056 of record QRFJ01000044.1, read on the forward strand.
TGTAGGCCATAGGCACTTCATATAGTCCGACTAGATTACAAATAGGTGTTGTCTACTAATTAT